>JAKKIK010002339.1:0-11670 GCA_024500135.1 Heterodera carotae
GGTGTGCGGAGGGGGGGGGGGGGGGGGGGGGGGACGAGGGGGTGGGGGGTGTGGGCGGGGGGGGGGGGGGGGGGGGGGGGGGGAAAAAGGACGGGGGGAAAACGACCTGCTCCGGGTAATCCCCCCCCCCTTTTCCCCCCTGCTGGATACGAACCTGCGCCCTAGCCCAGATGAATCCAGCAGCAAATGGATGAGAATTGCAGCCAAAATTCTCCCATCTCAACGCCTCCACATTTTTGGAGCACTTCCCGGACATTCAAGTTGTACACCCCCGACAATCCCCCAAATTATGGACCCGTTCATGACCCATCTACTTTCTCAACGCACCTCATCAATTTTATATTTCACGTTCTTTTGATATTTGTCAAATTCGGCCAACCAACTGATTGCTTTTGTGGCCAAGCCGGCCTCCTTAATTATATTTATGTTAATTTTAAACAATTATAACTATTTTTTAAATAGATTTGTTTGTAATTAAAACAAATTTATTAGTTTAATGAATTAATTAACCAATGTCCAACGTATTAGAGCGAATATTTGTTCTTTACGCTCCCCATAATCGAGCGGGCCCTCAAAATGCAATTCTAAAAAATGTAAAATTAAGTACCTATGTATTTTTTCGATTTTTTGAACTATGTACATGTTCCTAGACTTTTTCGGAAAATTTCGGACCTATCCGAATTTTTAATATACCCCGGGGGTACTATTAGAGGAATCAAATAACTTTTCCAAAAGTCCGGTTCCATCCCATGTGCCACTCCTGTCCCAAACACATAACCTACCCAAATAGTTCTCATATTTTGGGAATGCCATTCGGTAGCGGTCCAAAAATGCATGGCTGCTTCCAATGCCCTGTCCAGCGGGCACAAAATGTGCCATGCCCAGCTCAGCAAATGGCCTGCTCCACATTGTGGAAGCAAAACATGCCACGGTGAACATGGCGAACCCAACCATGCGAGCGTGTTGGCAGCATGCCAATGCGCCGATGCGACGCGCAAACGCAGGTCGCAGGTCGGCAAGCTTCTCATGCAGTCGGGCACACGTGCGCGAGTCATAGTCGAACATTTGCTTTTCTTGAAACACCAAAATTGACAACAAAAAAAAAGAAGAGCTATAACTCATTTAGTTCTACAATTCATTGACACCCCGTACACTGGAGTCTTTTAGGTGGGACCGGGTGATTCCCTTACAATTTGGGCATTTTTTTAATTTGTCTGCATCGTAGAGGAATAGATCCAGCGTTGCTAAGCGCCGCTGGGTAAAATTTAAATTTAGAAAATATTTACGAAATTTGCATAAATATTCGTTTTCTTTTTGTTGATTTCTCAAAAACAAACCATTTACTGTAATCATTTTAAAACATGTTGACAACTGCATTTTTGCACACCAACCAACCATTATATGCTTGGTCACCGCTGCGGCACAATTGAAACCATTTTAGGCCTGAAGCAACCCGACGGGCATAATTTAGCCAGCACACAATGAGGAACAACGAGAAGAGCAACAAGCACAAAAAGCCGACTGCAAACGAAAGCATGGACTGGATAAGCAACGCGTTGTTGTTGGTGATGAACAAAGCCGAAACCACTGGATGGAATAAAAAATAAGTTATAAATGTATTTAGGTATGTTGAAAATGCCCGTATTTTCTACATTAAAGCATCCATTCTGCATCCCTCCTCATAGCTTAAATTAGAGTGCCCCGGGACTATTGTATTGAAAAGCATGCGATGTTATTGTGGGAGGCATTTTTCGCGAGATTTTGGCTTCAAATCTTTCAATTTTTGTAGTAGGATTCCTTGTCGATACAACCAATCTGAGCATTATCTCCGACAAATTTGACAACTTTTCCCCCGAAGGGTCGATTGGGAAACAGAGAAGCAAACCCTAAATCAAATCACCTACCGCACATCACAGCCAGTGAAATAAGCGAGTGCATCAGACATGGACCATCCCAAATGAAGATGAATGCCTGTAGCATTAAAAAAATGAGTGATCGGTGATTTTCAACACCCTCGGTCCCGTTAATCCTGGTAATCCTCGGGGATTTCAAATCACATAAGAACTTGCCCGGTCCGGTTCAATATTAAATCCAGGACAGGATCCTATACTGCGCAAATTTGTCGAACCCGGCATCTTAGCCCGAACATCCCGGTATGCCACCCGATACTGTTTAGGAAAGAAAAAAAAAATGCAGGATTAGTCGGTAAGTGCAAATAGACGATTACATACCCCCTCTGCGGGGGGTGGGGCAAATGGAGGGTGGACGGCTATTTTCCGATCAACAAATTTACTTATGTTGTTTATTTAACATAACCAAAGTTTATGATAATTTAATTAATTTTTTTTAATTGCTCCCCTCGAGGGGAGAGAGCGCAATTCGAGAAAATACGGTAATAGCGTTCTGCTAATTGCTGACCATTTTTTCTGTTGGATGCATTGAGATGCCCGAATATCGGTCCAAGCAAGCGTTGATGGAGCAAAAGCACAAGATGCCAATTGAACAGAGCACATATGGTACTGGGAACAGCAACGGGTTCAAATGCCCTGCGAGAATTTAATTGTAATTAGTTTAAAATTTTTTTGTTTTTAAAACATCACGCTTCCACTGGACGACTCCTCCTCTAATAGACGCCCACCCCAAGAATTTTCAAATCTCAGTACAAAAAAAAATGGGAAAGGGGGCTAACTGTTTGTGAAATCGTTAAAATTATATAATCATTTAATTTAATAACCAGTTCCAGCGATATGCACAATGTAGACGGATAGGATGCAAAGTGCCAACACAAGTGCGATGCTAAGGCCAAGCATTGGACGGCTCTGTGTAAATTTAAATTTAGAGAATAAAAATTAATAATTATATATTGCCACAAAGTGCCTCTCGCAATTCCATGCCAAATATATGCTTTCGAGAGTCTTGAGTCAAGACTTTTATTAGTTTTGGATTTTATCATCTCGGAAAAGGTTGGATTTAGGACACCTCACGAGAACAGAGAACAATGTTGTTCAAGGTGACAAATAACAAACAAAATTAAATTGACATAACCCGTCCCTCTTAAGATTGAAACCTCGAGAAGAGGGGGGTTATTGTGAAAAATCAATTAGGGGTACCTCGAGAAGAGGGGGGGGGGGGGTATTGTAAAAAACCCATAATAGGGGTTCTATTAGAGGATTACACCCAATGGCTTATGCCCTCACCTCATATGCGTCTCGTTTTGCACCCGTAAGCGCCAAAATGAAAGCAATCAGCGCAAACGAAGCAACCATTTTAAGGTGCACATGCCGAAAAGCGCGTTCCACTTCTTCTGTCCAGCGTTGGGCAGAAAAGAAATGCACCTCCAACTCGTCCTGCGCCTCTGAGCGAGTCCAATTTGAGAGCTAAATTTAAAAAAATGAAAATAATTTGAAAGTTATTCGATGATTTCAATACAATTCGTCGTAATCGTCGCTCAAACGCGCTCAAAATTGGCACTTTCAATTGTGGCTTCAATTTAATGCGCATCAGCAGAGAACGCGCTAGTCGCAGCAGCCTTCCATTGGTTGAGTCCATTTCGGCATCTTTTTGTGAAATGTATGCCAAATGTGGATTATAAGACCGGACAGCAGAAGGGTAGCTCGGTTTTTTTCGATTCAAAATAAAAATATCGACAAACTTAAAATTTTCTCGATCAGTATTTTTCGAATTTAAAATAATCGAAAAAAGAACCGGTCTCTAGTGGATTAAGTAATTTGAATTTTGACACCAACGGGATGGACTATAACCCAAACCATATCGTGTCCCATGGATTAAATGTAAAAGATAAATCCATGTTTCCGAAAATTTTAACCGAAATCTTAGCATTGCTTATTTTAGTGATAAATGCCACTTTATCAAATCATGATGATGGCACACCTCCAATAGTTCCGGCAACAAATATTGTCGACTTTCCAGTTGCTGGCAATGTCCGATTCTCGAGTTTTGGCCCCTTCGTCGAGAGTTGATGATGGCGGTCGTCGGTGCTGTCGTCTCCATTGTCTTGGCGTTCTGTTGCCTCCGGAAATGTCCATTCCAAATTGTCCTTGAGCAAATGGCTCACAACAGTGTCCAGGCGACATTGACGGCACATATCATACCACTACATAAAGTTAAAAAAAGATGTAAATCCAAATTAAACCGGACGGAAGGATCTCGACGGGATTCTCCCAGAATTCCGATCCGATTTTTCAAAATTGTGGTCTTTAGTTTTTGCTATTTAGGGTCGTCCCTGCAGGGGCTCATTTATCATCTAACGGAGATGCATTGTAGCTCGAGATAAGATAAACTGAATAGGCAAATCGCAAAAAAAACAATCAAAAAATAAATAGGCAAAAAATGGAAATTTAAGGGGTTTTTCTCGCCATTTCTTATTTTCGTGGCGGAATGACTAATTAATTGATAAGGCTTGTACTAATCATTCCTTAATCTTAAAGCAGTCGCTTAGATTGGTACAAATCGGAATTTGTCGGGAAAACAGTGAAAAATAAATATGCGTTATTTTCGATGAGGAAAATGACTTAGGTAATAAAATAATTAATTTGCATATTTGTCCGTAGCGCAAAGCATTAATTGCCTTGTAAATCAGTTTCTGATGCGAAATTGTGATCTGTTGAATGCGCTCAAACAATTCAACAAATGCCAACGCTGTACGATTTGCGGGTGGAAGTACCGAGTCAAAATGTTGTTGGTGATTATCACTTCTAAAAAATGTTAAAAAAAATAAATTCCAAATCTGAATTTTAAAATTAAATTTAGCCACACAAACTTTATCGATAGGATAATGACAAATTCGGCGGCCGACTGCTTCTCCGGTGCATCAAAGGCCGGATTGTCCTCCGTAAATTGGTTACGCTGCTGTTCCACATTGACGGAACGCGGCGCAAAAAGGCATGGACCTGCCAATTTTTTTTTTGAATTAAATTCTTGCCCCACTTAACTTGAGATTCGTTTTATCGGAACCGGGACAAATCCAGGTTTTTACCCGGGACTAGTCTCAGTCATCGGGGCTAGTCCCATGTCCCGGCTTTTCTACCCTAGTCTCGGTTTTTGATCAGATGAAAATTTACAAAATGGTTGATCAATTAACTGATTGAGACTCCATCTCTAATGTTGACCAATACAGCAAAAAGGTTTTGTTAGAATTTCTTTAAAAATCAGTCCGTAATGATTTTTGCTAAATTTGGGTTGGTTGGATGGAAATTGGTGGGCATTTTTTAACAAAAAAAGAGCCAACAATCGGCAGATATCTTTGTTGATCTGTCTGGACGCCAATCAGTCAATCTTACCGTTTTGTTGATCAGATAATGATGAGATTGGTGCGCCAAAGTGAAAAGATTCTGTCAACAGATGAAAGGAAATTGCCGCCGAACGTGGTGAAAAGGCGAAGAAGCACAGAAAGGAAAGCACAAACAGCAAAAATGGGAGAGCCTATGATCAAACAAAAAAAAGTTTCATGTATTGTAAAATGATTTATTAAAGGGCAAAAAGTGTCGAATAATGCAAAAGTGATCACTAATCAGCAAATCGATTAAGCCAAAGATAAAAGGGGATAGACCCGACCAAAAGAGGTGTAAGCTCTAAATTGACCAAATGGAGGGCATAAAAAGTGCCGAATATACAAAATTGATCAGACCGATCGGCTAGACACAAAATTAACGGGAGAACGATGTAAAGTGATCACATAGGGGGGGGGCATAAAAAATTCCGAAAAAATGCGGAGAGCTAGTTGATGATAAAAGATGTAAATGACAAATGATGGCATGGAAAATGCCAAAGAGTAAATTCATTAGACCGGTCGTTTGACAAAAAAAAAAAACATTAATTAAAAAAACTCTAATATTTCATTTTATAACGGTTGTTGGTAAATGAGTATTTTTTAAATTTTTTAGCTAAATGCTATCACTAACCCTAAACAAATTTGGCATTGACGCGCTCGTCTTGACCAAATGGAACAGCAAACGTTTGGTGGCCACTTCAACACAATGGAGCAGTTGCATTTTGTAAATGAGCCCTGCTGGATGTTGATCTGAAATAATCAAGCATTTTATTAGTTTAAATAATTTTGAAAAGATGTCATCTCATATTCCGTATTAGCTCCTTATATTTTCAACCACCCTCAAAAGGGGGTTCTATTAAAGTTAGGACTTAAATGTCATAAGATTAGTAAATATTACCGTTTTTACAATTTTAACAACATTTCAACAATTAGTTGGATAGGGTTTTATTAGGGGACAAAGTCTCTTTTTTAAACCATCCACCAAAAAGCCCTCCCCCTGGGCCCGTACCATAAAGGCCGGGTAGGGGTTAAATAACCCCCGGGTAGGGGTTAAACAACCCTTACCCGGTACCACAAACGGCAACCCCGGGTAAAGGGTTGAATGACCGGGTTGTTTAACCCTCTACCCGAGGGTTAATTTTTGACCGGTACCACAAATGAGCTACCCGGGGTTATTTACCCCCTACCCGCGGGTTAAAAAGCAACCCTGGTCCAGAGCAGGGTTGCAAAAGTTACCCTACCTCTTTAAAAATTTATAACTCGAGATTAAGTTTAAATTAAAATCTGAAACTTTGTATTAACATTTAATAAGGACTTTTTAATCAAATATTTTTCATTCACTATTTTTTGTTTAAAACATATTTTTTCAAAAGTGGTCATTTTCTCAGTTTGCACGAAAAAATCATAGGTAAAAAAAAATATACCAAGACTTTTAAGCTCTATATATAAATCCTATTCAAAATACATATTACATAGAAGAAAATTCTCTACCTAACAGTATTTAATGTATTAATTTTTGAGGTTGTTTTAATGAAAAAAATTTTTTTAGTTAAGAAAGACCAAATTTAAAAAATCTCTTCCATATTCCAGTAAATATATGAAAAAATCAATTTTTAATATTTGAAAAATTATTTTAGAGTCAATTAATTCATTTTAAAGCAATTATTTTTCTGCTGGTACCATAAAGTGAGGGTAACGGGTTGATTATCCCCCTACCCAGGGTTAAAAAGAGGGTATTCCTACCCGCACTTTATTGTATGGTTTTACTCGACGGGTAAGGGGTAAACAACCCGGGGTAGTTTAACCCGGTCATTTAACCCGGTCAACCTACCCCGACTTTATGGTACCAGCCCAGATGGAAAAATTTGCTTTTCCCCAGCAAAAGGAAGGAAAATTTGGAAAAATTTGCCCATTTCTTCTCCTCCCCTCCCCCCGAAAATTTTTTCTGGTTACGGGCTTGACCATAGCTGTCTCAATTGTGTATGGTGTACTTAATTAGGTAGATGGGAGGCGGCTCAAATAAATGAAATACGATACTTTAAATAGGTATACAAATTCACGGTCAATTGTTTCTTGCCTGATTCTGTTGCGTAATCGTAACAGCTATAATTCTGCGTTGGCATCAACTGATTGTGATGGTTCTGTGACGTCGTCGTCAGTGCTCCTCCGCCCGGCACTGTCCATGGACCACAACTTATTAAGGGTCCCATTGCTCCATTAGTGGAGACCGTTGCCGCCGTCGTTGGCGGCGCTGTGCCGCCTCCGCACATTGCACCATCGACGGCACAAATTTGATGGTAAAGTGCCGCCGATGCGCGACTTGGTTCACCACCACCAACGCCAACTCGATCAACAACATCATTCTCGTTGATGTTGCTGCAGCTATTGTTGTTGCTGTTGATGGCATTATCTCGGTGTGCCACCGACTCCGCCACCAATTGTTGTGCACCTCTACCATTCTTAAATTGATAGTAAATACTGACTTCAAATATTAGTGTTCCGGGGCATAGGCTATTACATTTGAACCTCTTCCTAAAGAGGGACACTATTAAAGGGGGGGGACATTAATAGAGGGGGAATTCTAGAATAGAAAATTTCCGATTTTATCAGCCCAGTCATGGGTTGCCGGTAGGTTCGTACCGGTAAAAAAATATCCAAATAGCGTTGCTACCCATAAGGTATTTTTGAAAATATTCAAATCGCCAGCTTTTCGTGTGGCATAATGACGCACAAACGGACCCGAATTTTGTGTCGGCGCTCGGACTTCGGAGTGGGCGACCGTGAGGCGGAGGACATCATCAAATTGGGTGTTATGTCAGCAAATTATAATAAAAATCCATTGTGATATCAATACATACCTATAAAGATTTAAAAATATTTCGACTAACAAAAATAAACAGATGACTTTTAAGGATAAAATTCAATTTAAACAAATCCCGATCAAAAATTTAAATGTCGAAAACAAAAATAGTTAAATTAGCAAAATCTTTTGCAAGAATGTCAGTACTGTCGAGGCATAAATATTGGGAGTGGATTCAAACAAATTGCGTCAAAAATGATGTATTATATGTAAATTTGCGTAATAAAGTGCAAAAGTTGTGTGGTGGGGGTGTTAAACAACAATGGAATATTTTCAATATTAATGGTTCGTCAGCGGCGCTGCCCGCGGGGATATGACATATCTGTCCGATAGGGCGGAGTGGGGGGGGGGGGGCGGGGGGGGGAAGGCCGATCAGTCAGATCAGCAAGGAGGATGACCAACCGGTATGCCATAACAATAAACAACGAATGATGATGATGATGATCACTATTAATCCAAAATGGGCAGCAATGTGTGGATCCCGCGCGAGCAAAATCGGGCATTGGGTGGAGAGCGGTAGGGGGGGGGGGAGGGCAGAAGGATGCGATGACATGGGAAGAATTTCAGGATTCGTACAAACCTAAAGGGATGAGAAATTTAGAAAGTACAACAACATGATAAGCCATGGGGATTTGCTTATATAATTGCGCAACTTAAAAATGGCGGGGGAGTGGGGATATCTTCTAATAAAAAATGAAAAAAAACAAGAAATCCCCAGAAGTTAGCGATGAGAACCGGGATCATCTGAAAAGCCCAAAAGTCGCAGCCGGCGGGCCATAGGGTCTGTATATATTCCATTTTTTTTTTTAAATAATTTAACATTTTTTATTAAATCAAAAAAAGAAAGAATTTTTTTGAAATAGATATTTAATTGTTGAAACGATATTATTAAGGGAAAAACATTGTACACAATAAATTCGTAAACAAAAAATATGTGTTCAGCAAAAAGTTAGTAAAGGAAAGAAATTCCGCCACTTTTGCTGTGGCAGAAAAATGTTTTTGGGCAAAGGGAATGGGACGAATTTGGTTGGGCCGTCTGTCGATCCGCCCAATTCTCTGCTGAAGGTGCGTGCATTAGGTACACTTACTAAAACTCATGGGGGCAAACACTTGCCAAATTTGACACAAAAATGGTTATTAACTAAGCAAATGGCTGATGAGTGAGAGTGCTATAAATTGGCAGAAAATGATGGCAAATGGCACACAAATTTGAAGAAAAATTCCAACCCCTACCCTTAAAAATTTTGATTTAACCTAACTGTCCATCCATAAAATGCCATCAATGAAAATTATCAAAGGACAAAAGCAACAACAACATTTTGTGCCAAATGCTGGCACAATGGACGAAGCTGAGGCTGCCATTGTTGGGCTGTTCCCGCCAATGCGCTAAGCCGTATCAGCAATCAAAGCAACAACAACAATTGAGGGCGACTCTGATGGGACTGAAATGGCATTTCGCATTTTGGGACGCAATTTGGTGCATGCCCGTCAGTGAGCGATAAAATGTCAACCACAAAAACAAAAAATTGTGCTGATTGGGCCCTGAGACTGAAATGGGAATTACACATTTTGTGCCCGTTGGTGATAACAACAACAGCTGATGGCGCAGAAAACTGCTGCTGCTGATCACTGTGTTACTGATCGTTGTGTAATAAACGAACTTTTTTTTTTTTTTTTGTACATAAAACTGTAAATGATGACGAAAACAATGGTTTTTTCAAACAAATACTTAATGTTAATCGATTGTTTCGAAAAAATATTCCAAACATAGGCGCAAAATTGTTGGCACACGGATTAAGGTGCAAGCCGTAGGGCCCTCAATAATTGTCTCTCCCCATATGTAAACGCATAAAACTGTTCCGCTCTGAACATCTGCCCAAATTCCTGCATAAATTTGTGAACATGTGAACGTAAGAAGTGAGATTACGCGTGCCCCCGCGGCGGGGGGTTAATCCCTTCCCTTTGCCCTTCTCCTCTAAATCTGTCAGTCACCCTCCGCCGAGGGCGACAAACAAATCGCACAACCGCCAGCCAAAGCCGACCCCCAGGCGCTTCAAAATCGCCATCACAGCTGTAGTAAGTAACCTGTCTGTGTGTCAGTACAGCATTGTGGTGGTTGGCTGGACTGACCTGATTACAACAATATTTCCTTTTGCATAAATGGCGCTGAAGATTTTCTATCTTGGTACTTACAAGATAGTGACATTCGAGGGTCTCGATATCGGTTTTGGACTCGAAAAATTATCGGTTTTTTAAAATCTCGGTCTCGAGCCTCGGGTGCAATTTTCGGTCCCGGGTCTCTGGGTTAATTACCGGTCTCGTTCTCGAGTCTTGGAAATTTTCAAGTCTTGAACGTAACAATTGCGTGTAGACAAATAATACGAAAAGACGATTCAGTGGTTGTTGCTTGACAGCCAAAAACCCCGAATGGTATACCTAATTTGCTTAACCTTGAGACTAAATGAAATAAAAATGAGATTTTTTAGACATATTTTTTATTCAGTCGCGAAGATTAAGCGTAATCAGTAGGGCTGCCAAAAAAAGGCATATGCCTTTTTTTTTGCGCACTAGTTTCGATCTATTAGGCATAAATAACACAGTTTTTGCTATCAAATTGTTAAAAATTAAAACTCCTTTGATTCCCAAGAATTTTTGTTGACTTAAAAAATTTTTGGCTTTAAAAAGTCTTGAAAAAAGTCGTATTTATTAAATTTTAATGCCTATTTTGGTGCCTTTTTGGACATTTGGTGCCTTTTTTCGTGCCTTTTTTGAGTTTTTTGATGCCTTTTAAGGCGCCTATTCGTTTCTTTTTTGTGCCTTTTTTTGGCAGCCCTAGTAATCAGGTGTGAACAAAAAAAAATTGGCGCCGAGATTGAACGTTATGACATGACTTAGTTTTAACCCCGTCCAAAAGAGGCTATGCATTTTGGAATTCCCATATTAAATCGCTTAACTCAGGGTTTGAACTCAGGAGTTGGGTCTAAAAAAGAGAACATCTTGATAATGTTTTTTAAATTTTGAGTTTTTCTTATCTTGTAGAATAAACTAAACTAGGGATAATACCTCTACGATTTTTTTGAGAAATTCGGGGCGGGGGGGACTTATAATAAAAAAACTATTATTTACGGGTGGGTCGGTCTGGCGGTGGAGACAGGCACCGCCAGAGAAAATTTTGACAAACTTAGGTGTGAGACGCTCACGAATTCGAATTTTGAAATAAATTTTAAGGAGGGGGGCACTATTAAAATTGCGTCCAAGTGACGATTTTACGCAACCGCTAAAAAGCAGTAATCCGCAATTGCGTGCACCCCTGCTTTAAAGTCTACTTTCATTTTATTAAGAATTTTCTTTTCTTTTTATTTTTAAAAATATAATAATGATTATTAGGGCTGTCAAAAAAAGGCATATGCCTTTTTTTTGCGCATTAGTTTCGATCTATTAAGCATAAATAACACCTTTTCCACTTGGTTTGAAGCTTCTACGTTGAGTTTTATTATGCCTTTTTTTGCCTTTTTTGCGA
>JAKKIK010002340.1:0-11665 GCA_024500135.1 Heterodera carotae
AATGAAAGAGAATTAAATGACAAATAAAATAAAAAAAGAATTATTAAAATTAGTGCAGAAATAAGGGAGTTATGAATTTTTGAATTTAGCAGAAAAAAGTTGTGCGGAAACTTATGTTACACCCTAAGTACAATATAATAGCGAAATATTGATATGGGAGAGAAATTTATGGATAAGGTTTTATTTGTCGGTTGGACTGAGGAAATTGATTTCTAAATTTTTATATTAAAGAATATTTCTCTTTTCTAACAGAAATGGATAATTTAATTTTATTTTTATGAAACTAAATGACAATTTTTTTATACATTAAAACGCTGCGTTATTTTTGATTCCGAACGTTATTTTTATTTTAACTTTTATACATATTTTGACCTGAGGGTTTATTTATACGCAAATCTGGCTGTGACAATGTTTTTTATACAAAACGTTGCCTGATTTTTGGTCATATATTTTAGTAGCTAATTTAAAATAATTCTCAATAATTATTAGTTGCGAGGTTAATCCTTAGAACGAACAAAGTTTTTGAAAATAAAATCTGACCAAATGATAACATTTCATATTAAAGTGGTGTTGTACATAATATTTAATGCCTCTGACATTTTTAATTATTTAATCAGAAAGTATTCAACAATTTTCTTTTGAAATTTATCGAAAAAGTTTAATTATTTGACGCAAAATCATTACAGTTAAATGGGAAAAAATCACGATGCACTAACAAAAAAATTGAACCTAATCCGTAACCACTAACCAATTTGAGATAATAATAAATAAAAAGATTACTTTTCTGACAATATGTACCAAAAAATAAAAATTCAAAATTTTGAATATTCATAAATTTAAAAAAATGATTGAAAATTATTACCTTAGAATTAATACATTTGATGGAGGTTTGAGCGCTTTCCGGATAAGAAGATCAGACCGACTAAGTCGGTTTCAAAGCGTTCTCATTGGATCAGGTTTCACACGCTTAAATTTGGTCTATGTCAATTAACAATCCGCAAAATTTTAAGAAGCGTTAAGAATATTCTATAACATCGGCCTCACAAATAAATTGATCCAAAAGAAGCGTATATTCTAAAGTTGTATGAAACAGGCAATAGACTAAAGATTGCGATCAAATATCTAAATAAAATTTTAACAAATTCAAATGGTAAAGAGTAAAAGTATACATAAAAAAAGTGCGGTAGTTCTGTTCGGAATCAACGTTTACTACAATATAATCGTGATTCTACATGAAATTTTGCAGATGTGGGGGATTAAAAGATAAAAGGATTATTGAGTTAAATTAACATTCATAATTAATAATAACTCATAATTGATTTAAATTGTTGTTTGAAAAAAGAATTAAATATTATCTATTGCTTACCAAATGCACCATTAGTTCAATACAACATTTTCAAGAAAAAATTTTAAATTCAAGAAAAAATTTTAATTTTATCTTTATAAAGCTCAACACTACAAAAGTTATTATATAAATATTGTAATAGTGTGATTTTTTTCATGAACAAAGGATCTTGACGCAATTTGTGATTTTAAATGGTAATAAGTTTGTTTCTCGTTTTGTCATCACCCAACTTTGGAGGTGGTTGATGGTTTCAGTATAGCCTTTCAAAACCACAAAATTATTAATTTTTTATCCTAAGAAATTTTCTCTGAATGATAAATGAATGTTTATGACATTGTGATGTTTGAAGTATTGGAATAATTTCTTTCTTAGCTTTATTTCAATGGATGAATGCATAAAATCATTTATAAAAAATGGAGTATAAAAAAATTAAACAAATAAAGTATCAAACACAAATAAATTTATTTGAATGTTGAGGGATGAGAAATAAATATGACTACATTTTAAACTAACAACAATTTATACAAAAAATAAAATATAACACAATGAATGTATGAAAATACAATGGGTATTTAAATAGATGATTGATTGCTTAAATTTTGTTTCTTTTCAATATTTAAAATTTACGAGAATGGTTTTAAATGACTAGGACAGATAAAATATCATGACAAAAGAATTTACAGATGTTTTATGAATACAACATTATTTAACCAAAAGTTGCGGAAACAAAAGTTGACTTGGCATGGCACCAATGTACATGTACTAAAGAAAATTTAAATTCTTCACAAGTAAACCTATTGGCAAAAGGCCATAAATGTACATGTAAATTATATATATATCTATATTTATGTTATAATGCACCTTTTTGGCGGTAATATGTAATATATATTTGTTATATAAGATGAAACCTTTATACAAATCTTCAAGCAATTCATAATTTGGTTTGAATTTTGTTTAAAAAAATCTCACATTAAATAAAATTTTCTGATGAAGGCTAGGATTTAGAAAATATAGATTTAAATAATTATACTTTGGAAATCTCATGTGGTGAAAAACCGAAAAACGTTTTATTCTCCGAGAAATTTATCCTTAAAAAGTTACATTTTAAACTCTATTAATAATTCAGAATTAAGTGGTTAATATTAAAAATTGAGACTGTGATGATTTAATTGTAAATTGAAATAACGACTAATTGTTATTCAAGTAAATGTTTTCTTCCACGGGAAAAAGTTAAGTCTGGAGGAATATGTTCTAAAATTTGGAAGTTTAGGAATTGTAAGATAAGAAAGTTTGCTGAAAAAATAATTCAAGAAATTTAAATAAAAAATTAAAATTTAAGGAATGGCAAACCAAAACAATTAATTACCTAAATTTAACAATAATTTTTGACATTTAAATTAACTTAATCTTAAACTCCAAGTAACCATAGCCCAAATATATGCTCACATAAGGAAGCACGCTGCAGTATCAACAAAACATATTCTCGGTACTCATCAAATTAAATAAATGTTAGTTTTATATTTAGGCAAAAACCAACAACAGAAATCTTATCACAAATTTCCTTTGTTTGTGCGAGAATTCCGCGATATGAAACAAAAAGTTTTGTAACAAAAAATTGAGATAAAAAAAATTAAAGTTATTACTATTAAATTAAAATTGGTTATTTTACATTAAGAAATTTTAAATTCGTGTCGCTAGATAAGCGTTTTAAATATCTGCTAATGAAATTGTATAAACAATTATCTATTAAATAGAGCAAATATTATGTGTGCCCCACATTCAGGATCAAAATCATATAAGTGCTTAGGTATAATAAATAAATTGAATATAGAGACTATATTAAATAAATAAACCAATTTTCAACGCATAGTCCTTGGAATAGATCGATCAAAATTTGGACTTCATTAGTAAGGCATCAAGCATAGAGTTTTGGTCAATTTTTTTGCCAATTTTATCTTTTAAAAGCTTTAAGACTTTAAAAGCACGAAATAGACAAACGACCTCTGTTGTATGAGCGAGGATTTGGATTGAATTAATTGTCCTAAAAATTATGTACATGCCAAAAAGGAAAATTAAAAAAATTACCAAGTTGATAGTCTAATTGAGATTTGAGAAACATTATGGTTATTCATCTAAAATGATTTTAAACTAATAATGCAAATTTTCAAGAAATATAATCGTAGCCAATCTAAAAGTGTCTTAATTTTGGAATTAAATAATTACATGAATTCAATAATCTCAAAAATAATGGCAGACCTCACAGATTGTTGGAAATTTTTGAACAAATAATTTTAATATAAAACATAAATTGGCACTAATATATCTTAAGTTAACTGATAGGGATCAAATCTTTAGGAAATTGATAATTTGATTTGAATTTTGGGACAAACTTTTACTTAAAAAATCCCTATGCGTAAAATTGAATAAATTAATTTTAATGTAAGGGCAATAATTAATTATATAAAATAAGAAGGTCAATGTTTCGGAAATAATAATAATGAAACTCGAAATAATATTGCAATCTTTCAATTGAATTTTATAATATCTTCATCATCAGTATCTTAATTGCTTTTCTAAAAATTTTTATTAAATATTTATAAATTACTAAAATCATTTTAACTGATATTGTAATACAGCGCAAAAAAGAAATTTAAAGAATGGTATAAATTCAATAAAAAATATTCTTAATAAGCTAACAGTGAACCAATTAAGAAAAACTCGGCTTGATCAAATTGGAAACACCTGTGCGTAGCCAACACGGTTGATTTTTTAGATAATTGAGTCTTTTTGTTGTGTAATAAAAAAAGTAATAGCGAAAAGATGAGAAATATTTACCAAAAAAGAAAAACATTTGCTCTTAGAAAGTGGGTAATATCTTTTAAATCATGCCATTAGACATTATCGAGTGCTTAAGATATTAAAGTGATAAAATTAAAAAGCAAACATTCCAACTGTTCACCGCAAAAAACTCGCTTTTGCATCCCATCTCAATTTTGATGGCAAATAATATATAGAAAATAAAAAATGAAATTATTTTTCATCGGTTTCAGGATATTATTTTTCTTAAAAAACATACCCGTAATTCTTTCCTAACCTAAAAACTTATAAAAATATGAATTTTTCTGTAAGAAAAAAGTGGTTAAAATATTTAAAAAATGAGACCTGAAATTTTAATTACAAAAAGGACGACCAATTTGTGTCACAAAAAAAAACTTATCTTCCACGCGGAAAAACTTAGTCAGGCAGAATCTGTTCCAAAATTTTGAAGTTAAGTATTGTAAAAACAGGAAAACACGCTGAAAGAAACAAATCAATAAATTTAAATACAGAATTAAAATTTTAAGAATGTTTACCAAACAATAAATTGCCTAACAAAATGTATTTTTTTGCGAGAAAAGCCATTTCAATATTATGTAAAAATAAATTATATTCATTACCTATTTATTATGTTCATCGATTCCAGGCTATTGTTTTTCTTAAAAAACACAGCCGTTATTCTTTTCTAACCAACATGAAAAAAAGGGAAAGGGACTTAACCAGGGGAAATAAAATCTTAAAAATATTTTATAAGTAAACTATTTAATATTTAAACTAATACAATAGAAGCTTTACAAAATTACAACAGAGATATCGTTTTTTCAGTTATAAAATTTTTTTAATATTTAAAATCAAATTAAACCATAAACTTTTAGCCAAAAAAGAGACTAGCAAATAAATGAGGAATAATAAGATTTTGATAAGAAATAAATTAATTTTTTATTATATAATAAATTAATTGAATCCAATTATTTGTTGGCATCAAACAAACAATACCGCCGAGCGAAATAGTCTCATTCGGCGTAGCCATTGGTCGCGGCCAAAATCTCGAGAAACGATTCTGAGATTATACTGGTAAAAGAAAATTGATTTTTCTTTTACAATAATTTTAAAAAATAGTTCACGAAAAATTTAACTGAATAAAACAACAAATTTTAATCTTCAAATTTGTTAATTTTTTACGCCAGCAAAACAAGTTGCAAAAGTAGGAAGATGCCCGTACAAGCCCGACACAAATCCGCATAAATTACAATATAATGATAAATGGTAGAAATTAAAAATAAGTAAAATTAAATTAATTTATACAAATGAAAATGAATGAAAATTAACTATTTTAAATTGTGCGAAATGTAATTATAAATAATAATTGAATCTTCAAAAAGCTATAGCCAATTTTCTGGTATTCAAAGTTTCTGTAAAAGCATTTATTTTTCAGAGAGTTAATCTTTTTTTGAAAAAATCATTAAAGCATACATCTTACTCCGAGGAGTTTAGATTCATAAAAAGATACCAAGTCATAAAAAATTAAAATTTGATTTATTATCCATTGTTAAAAATAAAAAATTATTCTTAAAGTATTTTTTAGCAGAATTTGTCAGCAAAAATAGGAGTACTTTAAAATAAAACAGTTAAAGAAAAGCGTTTAAAATCGTTGGATTTGTGGGGGAAAATGTAGCAAATTCTGTTAACAAATTCATTTGATTTTTAAAAATTTTCCTGGCGGCGCCTATTGGCACCGCCAGACCCCACACAAACAAACTTTTTTTTTGTTTTCAAGCCCTCAAATTGATTTTATTTTATTTTAAATTCAAAATTAAATTAAAAATCCTAAATTTTCAATATGACCGTAAATTAATTCATCATTTAAAACAACCTGGCATCTTCCTATTTACCGTTCGGGTTGCTGATCTTCTTGCTGTTCAATTTCAATTCATATCATAAATCTAATAATCTAAACAAAATACGCGTCATAATCCGATAAATAATTTTAAAAAGTCTATTAGTTGTAAGATAATTATAAATAGCCTCAAAATAAAGACAATGATGGTCAGTTAGTATCAAATTATTTCGCTGAATATGGTGCGTTCCAAAATAAACCATAAAAATCAAAAAGAACTCGATTACCAACATGCCCGAATTTCTTGTACCAAATATTTTTTGCAAAAATAAATATTTGTGTCTTGTGTGTAAACTCCGTCAACCGTACGAAATTTTGCTAATAAAAATGCGATAATAAAATGCATTTAGGGTTGGTTAAACTAAAAAAAAATGAAAATTTAATGGTTGGATAATAGTTATTCCTATCATCCAGTAGAAGAGTACTTACTTCATGCCTTCCGGTTATAGTGGGTTGTCTTCGACATTGATTCTTTTAATTTTAATTTATTTGAGCAAACCACAAGTACCGAAATGTACAATTACATGGTGCATCAATAAAATAGAAACGGTCAATAAGAAGAAAAGACAAAATGAAAAATTACGTCAAATGTCAAATATAAAATATCACAGGGAAAACCGTTGCCGCTTAGAGAGTCTTAATATATTCCCTGAATTCTTTTAATTTAATGATTTCCATTGCCTTTTTTGGCAATTTGTCCCAATTAGTAATTACCCGCGCAAAAAAGTTATTTCGTGATTTCCCTATTGTTATTCGGTTTTTAAGAAAAAGTGGTTTACGGAGGGCCCTTTGCGAAATAGTAAAATATTTTTTGGGTTAAGATGAGTTTGGTTATTAAGTATTTTTTGGACCATAACAAGGTCCGAGACTGCTTTTTTTTCTATGAGTTTTTGTAGATTAAAAAAGTTTAATCTTTCAGAGTAAGGGCGAGGTGTTAAGCCACATTTTTTCAAAACATTTCTTGTAAAAAATTTTTGTACTTTTTCTATATTCTGTTTATCACAGATCCTATGCGGGTTCCAAACTTCTGTTGCATATTCCAAATGCGGTCTCACATAAGTTTTATAAGCCAAGATAATAATTTTTGGGTCTCTTGTTTTCAAAATCCTCAACAGTTGGTAGGAACATAAATAAGCGTTTTTAAGAACATGCTTTATATGCTGTGTAAAATTGAGTTTATCGTCAGTTAAAATACACAAGTCCTTGACACATTTTTCGCTCACTTTGATCATTTTACCATTTAAATAATAAAGGGTTTTTTTGGTTGGATTTATCTAAATGAAAAGTAGCACATTTTTCAAAAGATATGTTTATGCCATTTTTATTTGACCAATCACTGATGATATTTAATGAATCTTTTAATTTAGTTATTTTTGATCATTTTTATGCGAAATATATAGCTTAATATCATCAGCGTACAGCTTTATTTTAACATCATTTGGGATACTCTTTGGTAAGCCATTATTAAATAATAGAAAAAGAAGAGGGCCCAAAACGCTCCCTTGGGGCACTCCACTGTGAGTTGGAAAAAATTCGAAAAATGAGTTCTATCAGTTATAAAATTTTTTATAAAATTAAAATTTTACCCGAAATACCTAGATGCTAAGTTTTTCGAGTAAAAACCCTATTGGTGCCAAATCGATATATAACACATCTATGTTTTCGCCCCTTTGAATAGACTCATAAAAATCATTCATCATCGTTAAAAGCTGAGTAGTGGTTGACCGATTTTTTAGAAATCCAAACTGCTCCTCACTAAAGAATTTATTTTTGTCTAGGAAAGTAATTATTGTTTTAGAAATTTTTCTTTCCAAAATCCTGCAGAGAGTGCAGGTCAATGAAATTGGCCTATAATTTTTTGGAAGATGATTTTCACCTTTCTTAAAATTCGTATTTAATTTATAAGAAATAAATTTTCCGTCGGTAAAAATCCATTCATTATTAAAAATAATAATTTGTCACCGACCCTTATTCTCTCTGTAATATCTTTTATGTTTTTTTACTATTTGTACTTTTATTTGAAAAAACATATACACTATTTCTTACTTGTTGAATTGTTTTAGTTCATGACCTAAGCTTTTTTTAAAATAGATTAATAGAGAGTTTTTTTTCAGATAATGATATAAGTAGTATTAGGCCCATTAATCCGCCCCAAATTTCAGACCAAAAGTCGACCCCCCCCCCCCGCATCCTTCCCCCCTTCCCCCACCTCCACCCCCGAAATAAAGACCCCCACTTGTTTCCCTTCCTTCCCGTTTCTCCGCACACTTCCATTCCCCGCATCCTTCCCCGATTCCTACCCCCCCCTCCACCACCAGCAGACACATTTCGCAACATTATTTCTTTTGCTTTTTGACGATTCAAACATGCGCGACCATCAATCAAAAGTGACAGTTTTCCTTCGGTCCCAAAAAACTGTCAAGGACGCGAGAGTTTTTTATGGCCTGACAGCCGATCGAGAGCGGAGAAAAAATTTACGCACGCGACGGGCAACGATTTCGAAACTTTGTATGCCCAATATCTGCACATCACCCCATACCAAAACGGGCATAAACGACACTCATTAAGAAAAGATTTCATTTCATTTGGCATTTTGGGCAAAGAAAGGGAAAGGGTACACAAATTAGTCATTAATCATCAGGATTTAGCCGCGATTTGAGCCGCCCGAAAGGACGGGCGCCGTGCCCGAGAGGCACCGGTGCATATTTTTGCGCGACCATCAATCAAAAGTGACAGTTTTCCTTTGGTCCCAAAAAACTGTCAAGGACGCGATAGTTTTTATGGCCTGACAGCCGATCGAGAGCGGAGAAAAAATTTATGCACGCGACGGGCAACGATTTCGAAACTTTTTATGCACATGCACATCACCCCATACCAAAACGGGGATAAAACGACGCTCATTAAGAAAAGATTTCATTTCATTTTGCATTTTGGGCAAAGAAAGGGAAAGGGTACACAAATTAGTCATTAATCATCAGGATTTAGCCGCGATTTGAGCCGCCCGAAAGGGCGGGCGCCGTGCCCGAGAGGCACCGGCGCATAATTTTGGCTTAATCAAAAGCCATCAATCATCCCGGGAGGAGTGGTCATCAGGGGTGCCACGGGCAAAAACGAGCAGTCCCCAAGGTATATCGCCATTCATTTCTTCATTTTAGTTTTACTGGTATATTTGGGCTTTTGTTTAAGATGATCACCCCTGGCACCTTCCTTTTTGCCAAAGAAGAGTACGGGCCCCTTTTTCATCCTGCACTAACACAATTTCAAATAAGCCTAAACAAAGAAGCAGCGGAAGATTTTAGGTAGAACCGGCCTTAATCCTTTTTACATTTATCTGTTTAGTAAGTGGCGAAAAGAATTCATCCTGGCAAAATACGGGGCCGACCCCCAACCGATGCCGCTTTCTCCACAATCGGCAATCCCAGTTATCGTCGGTATAGTTTACCATTCCCAAAGCATGGCCTGAATTTTGTTTTTAGGAAATCGGCCGGACATTAACTGTTAGGGTTTATTGGCACTTTCTTGTCTAATTTTATTTTTTCAGGGCGCCCCATGGATAATGCAGTGGACGACATTGACGAAGGATTTGTGGACGATGCCGATGAGGACTTTGGACTTCCGTTGTTGGACCAACACCCACCAGGGCAGCATCCGGTATTTTTGAAAAAAATCTCTCCCATTTTTTCATTTCTTTCCAAACTTTTTTTGATGGGTTTCCATTTCGATTCTTCCCAAACTTTTTTGTCGGGTTTCACATTTTTTAGTTTTTGTCCCAATTCTCTCTTACGTGTTTTCTCACATGCCGTTTTCGACCCAAACCTCTTTTGACCGGTTTCTCATTTGCCGTTTTCGTCATAAATCTCTCTTGCATTGTTTTTTCGTTTCCCAAATCCCTTTTGACCGCTTTCTCATTTTTCGTTTTCGTCCCCGTTTGCGGGATTTCTCATTTGCCGTTTTCTCTTGGCCCACTTTTGCCCGGTATTTCCAACAAACCACGTTTTTCCATATTCACATATCTTTTACAGTTGCATGCGATACCCCCGGCAGGCCACCCAAGGCAAAACGGCCCCCTCCACCTACACGGATTGCCGGCCGTTCCTCCCCACGCCTTTCCGCCGCCGCCCTTCCCACCACCGGCTTTTCCTCCTCCTCCGCCGCCTTTTCCTCAGCCGGCTTTTCCTCCTCCTCCGCCGCCTTTTCCTCAAGCGGCTTTTCCTCCCCACGCCTTTCCGCCACCGCCTTACCCTCAGTATGCCTTTCCGCCACCGCCCCTGCCTCCCCCGGCCTTTCCTCCCCAGGCCTTCCTACCACCACCCTTCCACCAGCAAGCCATTCCGCCTCCGGCGCTTCCTTTGCCTGCGCCCCTGGTAATATTTCATTCCATGGAGCTTTAACCTCAAAAAAAATTTTAGAACGGCTTTTTCTTCCAAGCCCCAGCCCGCCCACCGCCTGCAGTACCGCGTTTTCCGGCGGTTCCGAGGGTAAACAGCGTAAATGCAACGTTTTCAAACAAACGTTTGCTTTCTCAGGCCGCAAGACTGATACCGGGACGGTGGGCTCCGAATCGTCCAAATGGCGCCGCACCGCCGGTAAAATTCAGAATATGTCGGCTCGGAAATAATATTTTTGGTTTTTTCAGAACCATCCTGCACTAGTACCACGCGCCCTTCCTCTGTTAGAAAGACTAAACCAGTGGAGAGGACCGCCAGTTGATCCAAGACGTCGTCCAAATTAAGATGCATACGTTCATTTTTCTTTTGGATCCCAATTTGTTGATGAAAAAAATTTTGTGGATTTTAATCAGTTTTTTGACAATGCGGTCATTTTTTTCCAATATCTCAAAAAAGTTGATAATTTAATTGTAGGATGATCTCGGATCAGTTTTGATTTAAAATCTGCGGCGGTCATTCTTCTAAAAATTGAAAAAATTTTAGGATGATCTCGGATCGGGATTTAGAAGCCCTAAACCAAACAGAAAAAATTGGCGGAACCTTTCTTTTAGTGGGTACATACATGGTCGCCGTTAGCTGCATTTTATTATTAATACTGCGCGAATGCTGCCGAATTGACTAATTCTGCCTAAAATTTTAGCCATGTCCTTGCCCACAGAATTAATTTTCGAGATAGCAGATGCCGTACCAACTTCCAAAATGAATGGGATCATGCTCTGTAGCTACGGACTATCCCTACGGGCGCGCAAACGGCTGGACACCCTGATAGCCCAATTGATAAGAAAAAACGACTGGAAAACCGCTGTTCGCATCTCACTGGCCATTTTGTCTTTTTTTAACGGAAACAAAAATCGTCAATAATATTTTTTCATTACGACATTCATTACATATGATTTAATATCTTTGACAAAAAATTAATCGATTTTAAAATTTCCAAGACTTTCATACATTTGTGCTTCAACTTTTTCCTTGCCATGGCTCAATTCTGTCCTTTTATCCAAACCAAGGAGTCGGGACGTCTTTCGGTTTCAAAGGGAAAAAATAGTAAGGGATATACAATAGGAAAAAATTTTGCATATTGGTTTAGGTCTATTTTATGCCCTGGAACTCGCTAAAAACTATCAACTTGTCGGAAAAGGAATAACGGAAAAACGTTTT
>JAKKIK010002341.1:0-11659 GCA_024500135.1 Heterodera carotae
AGCCAAGCATATTTAACCTGTTTTTGGGATATGTTAAACTTCCCTCACCTTAACAAAAACAGCTGCGCAAAGATAAACCTAAAAATCCGGCACCCAAATGTCATTGAAGCATTTAAGATTTATAAATGTTTGGAGTTCGTTTATACGCATCGAAAAAAAAAAATAAAAATGAAGATCAAAGCCGCACTGTCGAATCAAAAAACAAATATGTGTGTATCAAATGTGTTGACCTGCCCACTCTTCCAGACAGTTAAAACAGGCTAAACCGGGGATAACAAATTAGAATTAAGCATGAAAATAATCCGTCCTTCCCATTTATCATTTTAAATTTCCCCAAAACGGATTATAAAGTCTGTATAATATATTAAACGAATCGGACCTCTTTCGAATATATAAAATTCGGGTGGGGTTTTTGAGGTAGCGGATCGTGAATACGACAACCTTCGCCCAATTTCGAACCCCGAACTCAAATAAAAAATAGAACTATTCAAAGGTACGAATCCCTACTAAAAGTTGTTTTTTTTGCTCACCAACGGCATGTTGAGTGCTGGCACCAACTTCCTCTTTTAGCCATTCTGTGAACAATTCCTTGTCTTTCTTCAGAATCAAAAACTGGCCAAACAAAACGTACGCTTTGTCAAAGCCCTAAATTCATTATGTAATTAATATTCCTTCAATTTTTATTTATTTATCAAAATAAAATCAACGAAATGACCAGAGTTACCAACCTTATCCTCCAGTTTTTTCCCGTAAACAGGACCAATTCCGGCGACTGCAGTGATTTCCTTTTCGCCCATTGGTTCGCCCACAAAATCCCTGTGCTTTAGTGATGTTGACATTTTTCAATACAATATATGCAAAATGATTAAGCGCTTAATGATTTTTTTAAAAGAAGCCTACATTTCTACAACATTATGTACCTATACCAGGGATGAAACCGAATCCCGGATTTTGAAAATTCAGGGCCTATCAGTATTTTTGATAGTAAGTACACCCGTGGTAGTCTGGAATTTAGGACCTTTTTTGTTTGGGTCCGGAATTGGACTCGTTCATTGTTTTTTGGCATTTTGTTTTTTAAAAATGCACACAAAGAGAATAAACGTTCAATCTCCAAAAAAAAAACTAAATAAAAAAGAATTTTATTCATTTCTTTCGATTTGAATAAAGCAACAGTATTTATTTTTATAAATAAAGCAAGGGAATGAACATCCGACAGGTCACCAGTGAAGATCTGATCAAAGTTCAGGACTGCAACTTACTCTGTTTGCCCGAGAATTATCAGGTCAGTCGGTCACCACAAATTATTATCCATTTAAGATGTTAAAACATTGATTTCAGCTCAAATACTACATGTACCATTTTGTAAGTCGCAGTAAATGGTTATATTTACCGTTGTGCTCTCCTCCTCCCAAATATTGGAAAAAATTCTAACAAAAAGTACGGCTCATTGTTTGAATTCTGGGTTTGGATTTAATATTTAAAAAAAAATCGCGATGTTTGCCCTAAACTCAATGAAGATTGCATTACTTACTTTCAGCTTTCATGGCCTCATCTTTCGTATGTAGCGGAAGATACAAAGGTAAAAAAAAACTCCGCAGTTTTTCCACTGGTAGGGGAGGAGGCTGTCTTATAATGAATACATTATATAATTCGAAAAGTCAATCTCGCCGGTTTCCAACACAATCGAAAATATTCTAAGTTAATTCACAACTAGTTTATTGTAAAAAAAATTTTTAGGGCAACATAATTGGCTATGTGCTTGCCAAAATGGAGGAAGAAATGGAGGAGGGCGAGCCGCATGGACACATTACTTCGTTGGCCGTTAAGCGAACATTTCGTCGCCTTGGCATAGCGCAGAAATTGATGAATCAGACTGCACGGTCAATGGTCGAAGTGTACGTAATTTGTTATCATTTATTATTTTGAATTCGAGCTTCCTTATATTAATTTGTGTATGCATATCACCAAAAGTAAAAATGTCACTGGAAGTGTTTTTTGGAATGGCCAAATTTCCTGAAGTTTCAATCTATTTTCACACACTATTTGTTTCCCAATTAAAGTTGGCTGAGTTTTCAGTTACAATGCGCGTTTTGTGTCGCTCCATGTTCGGAAGACCAATCGGGCGGCGTTGAACCTTTACGCGCACACATTGAAATTCGACATTTGCGACATGGAACCGAAATATTATGCGGACGGTGAAGACGCGTTTATGATGAAGCGACAATTGGTGCGTCGCTTTTTTTTAATACGTTCTTAGTTTGAGTCTGGCCAACTTTTCAGAAAAATTGTTTAGAAAGCCATAAAAACATATTTCATGGAACTAGAGTACTTCGAGAATTCAAGATTTATAGGCAAATACTTTGAAGTGAAGCATGTTTTTGTGCTTTCTTAATCATTGAAAAAAAGTTTGAAAACTGACCAAAACGGGACCCAAACAAATTAAGATAATATCGGATAATTAGTCCACATTTGATTCATCATTTTTACTTTTTAATCCCATTCTTAAATAAAAATTATTAAAATACAACTTAAAAAATGCAACAAATTTAGGTTCAATTTGCGTTGGATAATGACATTGAGCCGGCGGATCGCAGCACCTTTTTTCAGCCGTTCACTGACCGTAAAGGCAAAGGAAGGGGAGGCGGTGCAGCGACGACGGCAGCAGCTTCATAAACACTTGCCTGATAAGGCTGCCGCTCTCTTATCTTTCCGATAAATATATTTTTTTCTCCTGTCGATGTTCAATTTTTTTTTTTTTATATCGCAATAAAAGAATTTTTTGCAGACAGCCTTTCTAAGATTTGACCCTGAATTTCGACTGAATTTACAACAAATATATAGACTCATTCTTACCTTTTCTTGACAAAATGTCGGAATATTTATTGCCATTTTCATCGCCCTTGGGGACGCTGGACGCGAACAGTGACGACGACGGGTGTTCGACGAACACAAATATTACACTGCCGACGAAAACTCAAAACGACAGAGACGGGCGCATTCGGAAGAGGCGGAACACCGACGAAAGTCGAACAAGTTCATGGGAATAATTACTTTCAAGAAGGGGAGGTGGAATTTTGATTAGGCATTTGATCAACAATTTTTTCCAATAATACATATTTGCTTTTTCCATTTGTTTCTATGTCTTTCCCCGCAGCGATTTTGTTTTTTATGCTTCAGGTACTATGGCCTCTCCGCCGCAATCGGCCGCCTATTCAGCAGATACTGACCAAGTGGCATTGCATCCGCCCAAAAATCAAAGTCGGACAATGAAAATTACCTCCCCTCTCTCTCTCACAAATCATAGATAATTTTTGTAAAATCTCAGAGAATGGCACTGTCCCTGGTGGAGGCGCCGATGCGAACGACGATTTTGTTGAATTGCCCCCTCTCTGTGGACGTGACCCGCACCAAATGGGCGGCCGGGCGGAACCTGCGCTGGTCCTCTTCTTTCAAGTACGGTGCCTTTCTTTGCCCCATACTAAGTCTCCAACAACTGGAAAAATAATTTTGCGAATGGACAAAAAAAAAATTTTTTTTCATAGCTTTGAATCAATATGGCATTGAAATTTAATTAATTTTCAAAAACCCTTATTCCTAAAAGCTGAACTGCATATTATGTTGCTTAAAATGTTCTTTATTTTAATTTTCCGTAGGTTTTGTTCCCATTTTTGGTTGCCGGCATCGGCATGGTTTTTGCCGGTTTGGTTTTCGACAAAGTGCAACACTGGGATTTTTACCAGGTATGTTTTTTTTTTGAATAATTTCAGTAAATTGCTTCAATTTTTGTTTCGTCCTATACTTTTGTAGGAAGCGCCCCAGGCACTGATTTTGATGCCCGCACTACTTGGCCTCAAAGGCAATTTGGAGATGACATTGGCATCACGTCTTTCAACCCAATCAAACACCGGCAAAATGGATAGTCGCGAGCAAATTTATGCCATTGTAGTAGCAAACATCGCGCTCATTCAAACACAGGCCATTGTTGTCACTGTGCGCAATAATTTTGTTCAAAATAAAGAAATACTCTCCCGCTATCCCTTGTCCATTCAATCGGTGGAACTTATATTAGTTGCTTCCCCACTTGCATTCCCAAAACTTTGACACCCACCAAAAATGGTTTTCTTTGTAATGGGTTTTCATGGGATCAGGGCTATTTCCAAATAAATGCTGAATCTTTAAAATGGGTTTGTGTACATTACCCTTTTTAGGATTATGTTCATAAAAACTCGAACAACAAATTTTCTTTTTCCACTATTTCATTCTCTCTAAATTGTTGTCCCAGATTCTTGCCACAATGGCAGCGATGGCACTCTCGTGGATTCCGCGCGGTCATCTCGACTGGGACCATGCCATGTTGGTTGGCTCTGCGGCGTTGACCACTGCGTCGGTTGCCTCGTTGGCCCTGTCCGGTGCAATGATTGTTGTGATTTTGGCCGCCAAACGGTATAATGTGAACCCGGACAATGTGGCAACACCAATTGCTGCTTCGATGGGTAAAAATTATTTTTTCAAAAATATTTGTTCTATGCGAGGCAGAAAAAAAAAGTTGTGCCGCTAGCAGGGGTCGAACCTGCGACCTTGGGCTTATTAGACCCACGCTCTAACCGACTGAGCTATAGCGGCTGACGACCTTTCCATCTTTTTGTTCTTTAAGACAAGAATTGATCCTAATTACTTTTTTTACTTTTTGATGTTTCTATCGAAATTAAATGAACTTAACTTTTTTAGTTACGTATGAATAAAAAATTAAATAATTTTATTGTTTAGTAAATAGTCCATTATTTTGTTTTTATGGCCCTTTAAATTTTATTGTGAGTAAAAATACAAAAGACCCACAGGCGATCTGACCACGCTGGTCGTTCTTTCGGTGGTCGGCAACATTTTTTTGAGTGCCCATCGGACGCAGCATTGGTTAAGCGGTTGTGCCATTCTCTTCTTCCTAATGTTGTTGCCTGCCTGTGCAATTGTTGCCTGGAAAGATGTCAGCGCACGACAGGCAAAAAATAAAGAAAATATTGCCTAATATACAATACCTCCATTTAATCTTCAGGTTCTTCGTTACGGATGGTCACCTATTATATTTTCAATGTAAAAAAATTTTTGTTTTAACATATTAATAAAATAATCTTTCTTTTCCTATCTTTTCGGTATTGTAAATAGTATGTCTACTTAAGGATGATCAGCAGTAGTGGGGGCTTTGTGTTGGAAAGGGCAATTCGCAATTTTCGCCAAATGGCACTTTATCAACCAGTCATGAATGGCAAGTTGCCATATTTGTCGTCATTCTAAATTATTCTCCTAAGGTGTCGGTGGAAATTTGGCAGCAGTTGCCGCCTCTAAATTGTCTACATTTTTTCATCAGACGGCACTGATCGGCACGTTGCCCAACGATTGGACCCCGCATCGTTTTTGCTCCGTCACAAGGGCATTTTTCTCGTCAGATGCAGTAAAATATGGCACCTTCAAAACAAAAATTTCCAAAAAATTTTTTACATGATTCCCGTGCTGCCCGTGTCTTTCTGATGCTCTGCATTCCTGGTCATATGCTCTTCAATTGGGTCATTTTTGTGCTCCATTCCCAAAGTGGTGATTACGTTGTCCAGGGGCCGTTGTTCACCGCACTTTATCTTAGCGCTGCACTTGCACAGGTAAAAAAAAGAAAAAAATATACACCTTGGAAAGTCTTTTTCCGTTAGGTTCAAATATTTTTTCTGTGTTTTAAATTTTTATTGGCAACACGAAACTTTTCCTTACAAAAAAATATCATTTAACAGGTGGCCATCCTACTCTTTTTGTGCCAATGGTTGGTGCCGTTGATGTGGCTATGGCGTCAGGTCACTAAAATCATTGATTCCCCACCCTTTCCCTATAATTTTCAGAACCCAGACAATGCCGCAATTCCCTATTTGACAGCGATGGGCGATCTGCTCGGCACCACCTTTCTGTTCAGCGCATTTGTAGTGCTAGCATTGCTGAAGCCGGAAGAGTTGGTCACCATTACTCCAGTGCCACCGCGCTAATTTGTCCTCATTTTAGTGGGCTAATCATCATACTCATTATTATTGTACTACTTCTATTCAGTGTGTTTCAAGTATTGGTCCAAATCTCTTACGGATTTTTCTTCCATTTTATTTTTCTATATACTCAGATCCATGTGATTTGTTGCATTTTATGCATACATTCTTATACCTTCCACATGTGTTTATTATTCTGGTCGCATTTTTTGTTGCGAGTCACAATGCCTTTTTCTGGTTTTACATCAACGTTTCTTTCTCATTTGTACGTAAATTCTTGTTCGGGAATAAAATGTCGTAATATACACACTAGACTGTGTCCTGCACATGTTCCTATTCGAAATCTTTGCTTTTTGGGTCAAGCCGGATTTACAGGATCTGCCTTGTACAAAATTTTTTACCCCATTACTGTGAAGGTCCGGTGTCCTCTTTTTTTTCCCATGGGGACATTTTATTGTCTCAATATAGACATGACGAAAAAACACTTTATTTTTCATGTCTTGAATTTTATTCTAGAATTCGAAATTTAGCGAAATTGAGCCCGCTTCAATCATTCATCAACTTAAATTGTGGAACAATAACTGCTACAAAATAGGATATTCTTTTTTATAAGAGCTATGTCCACACTTTTTCTTCTTTTATAGACACTTTCGTTGCAGGCAATTCGACAAAAAAAATCCCCTATGAATAAAACGCATATAAAAGGCACCAGCAAACTACAGTTCTTCCTTATTTTGCCAATCATCGTATCCATTTCTTATTCGCACAAATATTCGTATTGAACATGTAAGTTATTAATTCTTTTTCTGATTAAAAAAAATCGTTTTGCTCAAATTTAGACATTCGAGCCCCAATGCTGCAAACTCATCAGCCACAACAGTGGCAGCAAGCTCCTCGTCGCTATTCTGCTCGCGTCATTTTGGCGCATTTCGGCTTCGAGTTCTCCACCGACTTCAGAATCGGCAGCGGGCATTACAGCAAAGTGTACAAAGGCGAGGGCATGCTTTGTTGGTGTATTTTAAGGCAACATTTTCAATTGCAGGCTATTTCAAGGACGCACAGCGCAGTTTTGCCATCAAAATCATCGACCTGGAAAGCGTCTCGGCTGAGTTCAAGCAAAAGTTTCTGCCTCGTGAGTTGGGCATCTGGCGAGAATTGGACCACCCGAACCATGTGTATTTGTACAAGGACTTTGTGTGGGGCGGCTATCAGTTCGAGATAATGGAATTGGTCATTGGCGGCGATATGGTGTGTTTGAAAAAAATGGGGGTTAAACTGCATAAGGCCTCATAATGCAAAATGATTCTTTTTTAGCGTATAAGAATCTTCCATTTTCAGCTTACATTTGTGCAAAAGTGGGGCCCAATCAGCGAAGCAAATTGCCGTAAATGGATGCTCCAACTCATCAACGCCCTCAATTATCTGCACAGCAAAGGCATCGCGCACCGAGACCTGAAGCTAGAGAACATCCTCATTTGTGAGGGCGGCTTCATCAAAGTGATTGACTACGGCTTTTGCAAACAGGTGGGTGCTATGCTTAGACGGCTTACTTGTGGGTGACGACGATGAAAATGACAAATGAAAACTGACGAAAGTCATCGTTTTTTTAGAGCACAGATCTGTCTTCAACGTTCTGCGGATCGAGGTCGTACTCATCGCCTGAGATATTGAGTGGCATTGCATATGACATTTTCAAATCGGATATTTGGTCAATACATTTTGTGACCATTTGTCATTCATTTTTGGTCGGCTAATTCGAATTAATTTCAGGTCATTGGGCGTCACGGGCTTCATCATGCTGACCAACACAATGCCTTTTCGAGAAGACGTGGCCAATGAGCTAATTGTGGATTCACAGCGAAGGCGCCTCTACAAATACCCGTCCCGGATGGGCCCCAGACAGCAGTGCCGCAATGCCATCGACACTTTGTTGACATTTGAGCCGAGCAAGCGTCCGGTGAGGAGACTCGTTTTTTTGACTTTATTTCCGGATATATTCAATCCCCCCCCCCCCACAATGCAGAGTATCTTTGACTGTGCCCACTTGGAGTGGTTTGCCCAAGATCCTGTGGCGTCGTCTAGTGACCGTCGCAATGCTGCTGTAGGCCGTGCGCGTGGACGATGACAGATCTTTATTTAACGATGATCAATGGGCGGATTTGCGTTGCATAGGCGGGCCAATGATCGATTCCCTCTTATCGTTTGATTGTTTTATTTGTACAAAATGTCTAATCACTTTCATATCTGTCTGAATGTGTCTAGTCTTTTCTGTCTGTACAATACATTTCATAGGCAATGAATGATAAAAAGTGTTATTATTCGTGTTAATGTACGACAAATTGGTATACCAAAATGCCTTAGAAAATGTGCATCTTTTATTCGGGTCTCTACCCGAACTCATACCATGCACCCTGACTTATACCATGTTTCCCCAAATTCGACGGCCTTCTCCCTTTTTAAATTTACATGTGTTGATTATACTCAAATTATCTTTAGTTTCAAGCGCAAGGATTTTTAAGGGGGAGCAGGCTCCCCCATTCCAAAAATTGATCACGAATCTTATTTGTTCGCCTCTTACAAAAAGAAGATTTTTCCAATATTATCTATTATTATTTGATGGGGAGGAAAAAGGGAGAGACAATAGTCAAAAATAACGCCTTCTCTCCTTCTCCTCTCGTTTCTTTTTTGCTCTCTCATAAAAACAACAACAATGTTCTATGTATTTTAAAGTTACTTTAAATACAATCGTCAAATTTTTTATTTTGTAAATATTGAACAAATAATAATATTAAATAATGTAAATGCGTTGCGCAATTTTGCGCATTTTCCTTGTGCTCGCCACAGTCGGATAATTTCTAAACAAATTTCGATTTTTAAAAAATAAAATTTTAAGAAATATTTATTTACCCCATCAGCTCCCGCACATTCTTTTCCAATTCAACAAATGCATCGTGACAATTTTTGTCCAAATTTTTTCGTTTTTTAATACGAAAAGTTTCGATGTAATCGTCCAAAGTTTGGAAGAACAAACCCTTTATATCGTCAAACTAAAATTGATTAATTCGTTTTTCATTAGCGTTCAATTTAATTAATTAAAATTAGGGTTCGCCCCCGACTTTCGGGGACAGGAATGTCGGAGACGGGGGCGAACTCAAATTACCAAATATATTTATCTTTATGTAATAAAAAATTTCTTCCAGTTTAAAGTCATTTTAAAAGAAAATACATAAATTCACCGAAAACAATAAATTAATTTTAAAACCAAAAGTATAATTAATATCACTTCTTCATGTTCCCGTGGCGTAATGTGCAGCCAAAGTGCACTGACCGTGGAAGCCATCAACAGTTTGAGCTGTTCAATGTTGTGCTGCTTAAGGGTTCAAAAAAATAAGAGTTTTCGAAAAGTCTTCCTAAAATTATAAGAAAACTTGCTTACTTTTTGAGCATAATTATTCATTTGCTCATTGCGTCCATTAGCTGTTGTTTTGACCTGCATCACAATCTCGAAAGACTGAAAACAAATTATCACAAAAAATGCAAAAAAAAAAAAAAAACAAATCACGAAATTTCACAAAATTCTGACTTCGGCACAATCGGCCCTCAAATCCTCCAACACTTGGCCCCACAATTCCTGCACAACAAATTGATCGCGCACAGTGTTGGACGCCTCGTTGAGCTGCTGTTGAGTGATAAATAGAATTTGGATGTTTTTGTTGGCGGCCTCAAATGGCACGGCACATACCTGTCGAATGGTTTGGCTGACCCGTTCGTGAAATTCACGCGTGTGCCGTATCTAAAAAAAAAAAAATTAATCCTGAGTAATCTCGTGTCAAATATGTTCGGCGAAATTGGTAACCTTAATAAAGATCAAACAGGACCGGGATCGCGCAGAGATTTATCGGGATTCCCGGTCGCGTTTAAAAAAATACCGAACCTCGGTCAAATTCGGATCCCTAGTAATGACTAGCGAACGTGGATCAATCAATTAATTGATCAATTTCTCGGTCCAATTGGGTTTTTCGATCAATTAATTGTTTTGTCCGGTCTCTAACCGTTTTAGTAAATTCCCAATTTTTGTGCCAAGCATTAGTATCCATTTACCCGATCCTCGACATGCACCAGACCTTTTCGCGACAAATGTCCGCCAACACTTCCATTTCCGTCGCCCTCAAATGGCCACCTGTTGCGAGTAGCAATTGACAAAATGTGTCAACCGCTTGACAAATTTGGCCCTTTCTGTGTTGATTCCTTGCAGATTTGAGCAAAAATTCTCGAAGAAAATCGTCCTCTGAAAATGGATTTAAAAAAAAAAAATTTGGAAGATCCGACTAGACCTTCGTCACTTTTTCGTTTTTGTTCGTGTTGAATGGAATGGATCAGTGTGTCAAAAGTTTGCAAATAGTCCGAACAATTCTGTTAAAAAATTAATTCGAATCTTTGAAATTTAAAAAATATTTTTAGTTATTATTTTTTTAACCAACGAGGCATATTTTCCTGGTACAGGACCTTAGACTCGGGCCACCCCAACTTTTTTTTAAATCGCGCGAACCCTAATCTTTTCGGACAGAAAAGAATTCCGAAGTCGGCATTCCTCCGTCAGCGATTCCAATTTTCGCCGTTGTCTGCCGGAAGTGGCAACAAATGCAGATGAGTTGTGGAAATTTCGCCAACGAATGGCACAGTGCTGAAGCTTTTGCTTAAATTAAAATTTTATTGGGGATATTTTGGAATTAGCCTAGCGGAATTATTGGGAGATCCCATCGTGTGATGGACCACCCCACAGGGGTTAGTCAAGGAATTTCGTTTGGATTTCTGTCCGGTGTACTTCTACGGTATTTGTGGACAGCCTTAGTCGTTAGAATACTGTATTTGGGATGGTATTTTGCGTTGAATACGGTATTTGTGGGCTTTATTCGGCAGAATACGAATTTAGAGACCGTATTCGACGCTGAATTTTTGCGTGATCTTCGACTCACCCGATGCTCCGTCTCCATCACATCCAACCGTTCTCGAAATGCGTTGCTCAATGTGTTTATTTGCTGTTGCATTGTGTCCAATTCATCCAAGGTGGAATCAGTGAAATAAAATGAGCTAGCCTGAAGCATTTCGACTACCTCCTTAAAATTTTAGGCAAAATTAAATTTTAATGACTTTTTTTAAACTTTTTCGTCCTCTGACCCCGAGGCAATGAGTTGCGCAGTTGCGTCATCATCATCTGAGGACCGGCGATGTCTCAATGCTTCTTTCCTCTCCTTCAAGGCTTTACAACAATATTGGCGCAATTTGCTGTTGCGAGCGCCCATTTAATTTTTGCTAATAAATTTATTTATTAAAAAAATAAAATCAAAATAAGTAAATTAAAAATATCCTCCTTTAATTCCATACAAGTTTTGTTAAGCTATCATATTTTTTTAATCTGTCAAAAATGAAAATCTGACAAATTGGTGCAATTTGTGACGAATTATGCAAATTTACGGCATGTAAATTCTTATATAGGCTATGATGATTAAACCTACCCTTAATTTGTTAAACTTTCAAAAATGGTACCACAAATTAAAACTGTCATTAGGTTAGAGGCGCGGGTGGAGAGAACTCGCATTTAGAAATTCATAAAAAGTGACGCAAATGTGTGCATATTTGTTGAG
>JAKKIK010002342.1:0-11659 GCA_024500135.1 Heterodera carotae
GGCGAAAAAGACCAATAATAATCAGTAACACGGAAAGGATTTGAACCTGAGATAAAAATTCTGTTGTCGGTCGCACAGACCACTAGGACAAATGCTAGTGGAAATTTTTCTAATAGTTTAATGAAATTTTCCTTAAATTTTTTTCATAAATTTCCCTCCCCACAATGGGAAAATTTTTTTATCTGGGAGCCTTGGTGGGGGTACGTACCCCGCATACCCCCCCGATCTCTTGCGTTCGACCCTCTCCGACCCCCTGCGTTCGGCGGCGTGACCCCCCCCCCCCCCTTGCACAGGTATGACGTCGATGTAATCATCTGGCGCTGATAATGTGACCAATTAACTTTAAAGATGATCTTCTTCTTCAATGATCACTTCCTCCTCTTGTACAATAACTTTCTGATCTCCAGATGATTTGCCCATTAAATGTTGATCCAACTCCCCATATGGATATTCGGCCATTCCCTCAGTCGTATAAGAAACGCCGCCCCGTTGAAGTTGAAAATGCTGACGATGAGACTGTAATTCACTCTGATATTTATCGGCAGGCCAAACTCCTCCCTGATAATCATAAAAGTCATGGAGAATGCCGCCTAGACGTTGCCTCGTTCCGCTGGCATAAACTTGCTGCTGATTTGGCATTTGCTGATATTGCTCAACACTGCTAGTCAACGAAGCATAACGCTAAATTAACACAAACAACCAAAATCGTTTTTAATTTTTTTATTTGAAATGCAAAACGCACGGCGCTAATCGGGCGCGGAATTACGGCATATCGGGCGACAGGTCGCACGGCACCGACATTTTGGTGTTGTAATGAGTTCTTAGTGGCGGCAGTGTATGCTACCGGCCCTAAAAAGCTGCCCATTGGTCCGCTGTCTTCGCTTGGTGCGACTCCGCTCAAATTAGCACGAGTGGCATGGACAATAATGGACTCATTGGGCGTTTTTCGACTAACAGCTCCAGCATTGTGGTCCAGTCTGAGCAAAGACCTTAGAAAGTTGTTTGATTCTTCATTTAATGCAGTAGATTAAATGTCCGCACGCACCTTCTGTCGAACTGTTCCAATTCGTGAGTAGGCAAAGATTCACGTTGCTTTGCGATTGATTGAAAATTTAATGTCCCTTTGAAAGTATTTTGCAAATAATACAATAAAACAATTAAGTTAATCACCTTCAAGAATCTGGTCAATGTAATCCCGGAGAGCAGGTGGGAGACAAGCCTTGCAAAATAAAATAATGAGAACGGCGTTCGGTAATTCTATAGAGGGAGGCCCCTCTTTTTTTTTTTAATTTGCAAGTTATTTTTTCCTTGAAGACTATGTTTCTAGGGGTTCTTTAGGTCGCTGATCACGAATACCAATCCAAACCCCGGACCAAATTCGAACAAAAAGTGGAAATTCAAAAAAATGATAATCACCCAACGACTTAAAATGTACTAGTATGGTAATCAAACTAAGGGTCTTAGAGTGATCTTCAAGGGAAAAAATAACTGTAAATATTTGAAAAACGGGAGGCGGCCCCCGGTACTGTACAGTTTAACACACATTAATTTTTTTTTATTTTAATGAAAAAACGCATTTCCGGCGTTATTCGGAGCCGCTCATCATAAATAATATCAAATTGACGATATTATCGGTATTTGAACAAATACTTTTTCAAAAAGTTTAAATTAACAATTCAACAAAATCATAAATATAAAATTTGGTAAAATTAGCGCCGAAATAATTTTCGCATGGGTATAGTTCAGCTTAAATGTGATTACGAAAAAAAACGCGGAATGTAAATCTGATGCTTGTTTATGATTTTAAGTTTAACATTTTGTTAATAATTATGTTGTAGCCAGAAATAATTTCTATTGTGAACCAGCTGGAAAATTTTACACATGGCATTTAGTTGAATTGTTAAATTTTAACTTTTTGAAGAAATATTTGTTCAAATAACATTGACAATATCGCCAATCTGACATCATATTTGTGATCAGCGGCCCCGAATATTCCTGGAACACGTTTTTATCATTAAAAGTAAAAATTCTTTTATGTGTGTTAAACTTTACAAGTACCGGGGCCCCCATTATTTATAGTATTATCCGGGACTCTTATGCAGATTAACCCCCATTTTTTTTAAATTACGACATAAAAAATGTCAGTTACTATTGTAGTAATAGGTTCTCGGAGTCACTAATCACGAAACCGGCACCCATTTCGTCCAATTTTTAACACTAAGTCCGAACCTATTAGTTAGCATTTATTTAATTTTCTAATGTCAAAAAAATGGGGGTTAAACTGCTAAGAGCCTTACCCGGCGTTCTGTTACATTTGAAAGCAAAAATTTTTGGAAAAACGATTAATCGCGGACATATTTTAGACAAGAAAACCTTAATATGCGAAACACAAGCAGGGTCAACTTCACCACGGTCCTTGAAAAAGATAATTCGCTTATTTTTAACACAAGCACTTACAATTCCATATGCGAGTCCGAGTCGTTTGAGTACCTCAATGTCATCATGAATTTCAAAAGGGCGATCAAAATTAAACAAATATTCCGACCTAAACATGATTTGATTTTGTAAAAAAAAAATAATTTATTCGAAAAGGTTACTTATCAGGCGCAATGGCACATTCGACCACACTTTTCTTGTTCGTACTCACAATAATGTAAGGAAGGTAAAGAACAGTTGAGTCCAAAGGACGGCCATGCAACCGTTCACTCTCTCGATTGCGTTGCACCAATGACTTGTAAGAAACCAACTGAAAAGCATTGTTTCGAGTAATACCGGAACCACGAAAAAAACGGGATTGTTTAGACCAGGACGAGGTAATCCCGTATTATTCGGTTATTTTTCGAAAAAAACGGGGAACGAGGCTCCGAAAATCCCCAGTTGGCCCCGACTTTGTCCGGTCTCTAGTTTCGTGTTTCATCGAGAGATTGAAAAGAGGAAATCAAACCTGAACAATGAGCTCCTGCAGTTGTTCGGTCTTTTGACTAATTCGTTCCTGACGCTGTGACTAAAATAAATGCAAAAAATCAAAAAAATATATTGATATGTAAACCCGTACCTTTTCTTCCTCTAGACGACGGCACTCAGCTAACGACGATGTGGGCAACCCTACCCATCTAATCTCTTTCTTCTCCTTTTCGATTATGTTCATCGCCATCAAAACATTAAGCGCATCATAAACACGGCGACGAATATTCCTCGTGTCATATTGCAATTTTTCCTTAAATTTGTTTTGCCTTTTCTTCAGTAAACTGCAATTACCGGATCTGTTGGAACTTCGGCAATATGGTCGAAATATTCGGTGACTAATTCTTCCGCGACTTCATTATAATTCGTCTGAACTTTTTGTTTCACCTTCTCGCACACTTTATGTGCAAAATGGCGCAACCCTCGCGTTTTATCTGTTGACCGATGGCGAATCTGAAAAGTGCGCATTGGTTGAATAACGGATGGCGGAGTCTGATCAAATCGCGGTCTTTGAGTCTGATGCGATAATCTTTCGTTGTTCGAAGTGGCAGAATAAATGTCATAATCATAACGAGCACGCTTTATATTATAAGGATGCTGTTGAATTTGCTGATTTTGTTGAGATGATAAAATTGAGCGCTGGTGAGTTCCAATTAATGGAGGAGCTGCAAAAAACGCAGCATTTGACGGATGGTAGCGAATTAGTGCAGGTGCTTCAGTTCGTCGATTCATGCTTTGAAACGATTCAATTACACCTTAGCCAATATTTATTCGGAAACTTCGGAAGTATAAGGCAAATGCAACATCCCCTTTTCGCATTCTTGGGATGAATTGAGAGATAATTTCCCGCTAATCTATATTTTGTATCATTAAAAATGAATTGGTGTTTATTTTGTGCCACAAATTATATTCTCTTTACAATTCGTCTTACAGTTCTTAAAAACGGTTTAATCTGGGATTCGTAGGCGCTGAACTTGATTACGACAACCTTTTAAACCAAAATCGAACATAAACCCTAAAATGGACCAGTGGTATATGGTAAGGGTCATGGGCATTTTTATTAACAACGTAATATTGCGAATAAATGCAACGTAGAAAAAATCGGACTCCAGTACACTTTATGCGTCCAAGCGTATAAATGCGACGTAGGAAAAATCGGGCATTCTAAGGTCGAAAATCAAGCAAACAATAGCTTATTAGGCAGGCAGTAAAAAAGTTACACCCAAAAAAGACTAACAATTGGCATTTTTCATGTTTCATTTTATTGGCCGTAACTTTCATTTTTATTTGGCATGCTTTTCGATCAAATCAGATAAATTTGAAGTCAAGTTATACTACATTCATAGTTCGAACAATTTGACCTTCGGCTTGGTAATAGTGTAGTTTGTGCCCCCCCCCCCCCTTTTCGAAAAAAATTTTCAAGTTGTAAAAAGTCATAAAAACAAGTTCCAGGGGTTTTTTGGGTCGCTGATCCCGAATCCGACATCCATTTATGTATTACGAATCCCGGACCCGAACTCGAAAAATTAAAATTTTTTTTAATAGATTTTGTCTCAAATCACTTAAAACGAGTGAAATTGTCCCTAATGGTTGTTACTTATCGTGTATTTGAAGTATTTCGTACGTTTTAATGGAGACAAAAAAATGATTTTGAAAATTTTTCGACTTTTGGTTCGAATCTGGTCCGGGGTTCGAACTTAGGCAAAATAATTGTCTGATTCGGGCTCAGCGACCCTAACTTAGAAACACTTGTTTATGACTTTTTAAAACTTGAAAATTTTTTTCAAAAAAGGAGTGGCACAACTACACTATTATCTTCGGCTTTGTTATACAATACCATTGGCATTTTTAGCTCTATTTGTCATTAAACTAATTTAATTATTTAATTTTTTGTTCACAATGGCAATTTAACTGGTTCATTTTCATTGTCGAAATACCTTACTGTCGAACTGCTTACTGTCGAAATTCCCTTCTGTCGAATTTACTTACTGTCGAAATTAACGAAGACATTATAATTATACGTTTTCCTTTTAAAGACAGAAAATGCTTAATTTATCAATCTCAACAGACAAGACTGAATTCCCTTATCTGGTGCGACATCCTGCAACAATGGCCTTGGTTGAATTCAAGGTAATAAATTTTCAATGAATTAAAATTTAAATTATCATACAATACATAATTACAATAGTATAGCAATTATAGGTAAAACTGGAGCTTGTGGTGGGACTTCATACGGCTGATATGAAATTGCAGTTGCGTTCACGCGAAGGAAAATTTATCTCCGATTTAATCGGCGATGATCGTACCTTGGAAGATGTTGTAAATTTTTTTCTTTCATAAAATACAATTTTGCTCATCAGTTGGGAGTCCGTGATCAGTGCATTGTGCATGTTTTTGATAACAATGAGTCGAGGAATGATATTTTGGCTGGAGATGCTCAAACATTCTATGTGATTCCCGAAGAGAAATATGCGACTAGGAAAGGTGAGTCATTTTCGCAAATTGGATGTTTATAAGAAAAATGTTTAGAAGATTTTTTTTTACTTTTTTAGATACAGCTCGAAAATGGAAACAGGAAGTTATGGCAACTGCGTCAACAGCCAATGGTTGGGTCTTTTATTAAGCTTATTTTAATTCTATTAGTGCAAAAGCAATGGATAAAATTAACTTTCTGGTACTATTCTTGGGACAACACCCAACCAGAGGGGCGCACGGCCCGGCTTTAACAAACAATGCTTCGATTTTCGAATCTTATTTTCACTTCAGACGCAATTTTTTGTGCAACAGTGCGTGTAGGTGCGCCGGGGAAAATTTTGAAAATAATGATTTTTAAGGAAAATGAAGGCAAAAAATCAAATAATTAATTGACGAAAAAAGGATAAATGTTTTTTTTTTTTGGCCTCGCCAAAAAGAGTGTATAGCGAAAAAAAGATACTGAAAAAAACGAGTTGGGTATTTCCTTCTTGTATATGCGATTTAAGTGATAGGTGTCAAAATCGAGTTTTATTACGAAACTTCGAATTCGGGCCCTGTATTTGAATATCCGTGATCGTGTCCTTGGAAATTTATAAAACACGTTTGCTTGTTTTATAATTTTCGAAAAATAGACCAAAATATAGGATACAAACTTCACTCGTACCGCTTTTAGTTCACACATTGTTTGTAGTCGTGTATTGCCTGCTTAACCTAACAGTTGATGTTTTTAGGAGATGGAAATGAGCAAATAGTGCCACATAATTGGGTATGTTTGCTTTTCAAAGATGAAAATTCTTTTGATAAGTTTTTCGACTTGAATCGAGTAATAACATGTTTATTTAATACTGAAGCTGGTCTCACAGATTTTTTGGAAAAATTAGTTACTTTTTCATGAAAAGATGTTCAGAGGTTTTCGGGACGGCGATCACGAGAATTCGACATCAGTTTTACCTTAATCGATGCTCGGGCCCAAAGTCGAGCAAAAGAACGGAATAATTGTTTTAATGTATTTCGTGCATTTGAATTGTTTAGTGATAAAAAAAAGATTTTCGAAACTTTTTCAGTTCCGTAGAACCAAAATCTTGAAATTCTCTCAGAAAATGTTGAGACCAGCTTCAGTATTACCCAGGCTTCTGCTCTAATGCAATTTATGCGTCCAATCACAGTCAGCCAACGAAACGAGAATATTGTCAGTTTTGCCTTCCTAAAATAAGAAACAAAAAAATAAGACCAAAGAACTGAAATCGTTAAGAGGAAGGAATTGATGCGGCGGTGGTAATTCGCTTTAAAAACCCGTTTTATTTCAAAAATAGCCATTCGAAATCAGAATTTCCTTGGAATCCCCAAAATCAGTACAAAATAAGTTTAGAAGGGTAAGGGGTAACCGGTATCGGTGTGAATTATTGTTTAAACATGACGAATGCATTTTTGGTACTTATATAGTTTGGACGCGACAAAAGAATTTTTTTTTAATTAATGCCACTCTCAAGACGCTCTCCCGTGGTTTTCGAACATTTGATTATCATCCATTGACTATACTTGAACCCGGAATTCGAAAGTTTAGTCAAAAGTTTAGAAAATAGAAGGGTTCTAACATTTCAACTTCCTCAAATGTTCACTTACATTGATTCCTTTTTGTTTTGTTTTTTTGACAAATGTTCGAGTTCAGGGTTCGAATATATGGGACGTTATATTCGTATTTATTGTCCCTGGAAATCATGGAACTACATTTTTGAGTCAATGAAAAATTGCTGTATTTATTTTATTTTTTGTCACGTCCAAACTATTGTATGTAAGTAGCTTTTTTTCTATTGAGTCACTTTATTTTTTGCAGTTCGGAAAACGTTGTTTGGTTAAACTGCGTGATCAACCTCCACAGAATGCTCAAATTGTATTTGTTGGCCCTACTCATTTTGGTAAAAATCCGGGCACTACTCAATGGGTTGGAGTAATTTATGACGAGGCTATTGGTAAAAATGACGGATCACTGGACGGACACAGGTAAAAAAAACAGTCATTAATATCTTTATTTTCATTGTTTCAGATATTTTCGATGTGTACCCGCACATGGCGGATTTGTTCCAGTTCGAGCAATCGTCACTGTTTTGGAGGATGTCGAACAGCAATCAACCAAGAATGTTGATGAAATGCAGATGGAAGTCGAAGAGATCTAATGAAGTGTTTAATTTTCCACTCAAATATTTATTTTCTTCCATTTCATCAAGTGATACCATAAATGTTTTCGTTGACGTGTTCTGTTTGTCGTCTTCACTAAATTAAAAATTTCTTTAGCAACGATTTCCTCAATTTTTACAACGAATGCGTTGCACTGACAATTTAGTGAAATTTAGTGAATTGATGGCAAAATTTTTATTTTTGCGTGTTCATTGTCGTCCCATTGGGCTGTTGGCTTTTCAATCTGTCTCCGACAAGGGGAGGGAAAGGAAAAGCCTGTTTTACACTTCCGTTTATTTCGGTTTATATAGTTTTATAAATTATTTGTTTTAGTTTCGTTATACTTTTTATTTTCGAGCTGGTTAATCTGTTGGGCGAGTGCCATGGCCGATGAATTTGTCGTTCCGACGCCCTCAAACATTGAGGACATTTTTAAGAGGCTTCGGACGAACCCATCCAATAAAGTTTTATTCTCTGATACGTCTTATCTTTTTTTATCTGTAAGGTTTGTTTTGACTGTGGTACGCGAAATCCAACGTGGTCTTCGATCACTTACGGAGTCTTCATTTGCATTGACTGCTCATCCGTTCACCGCAACCTCGGAGTCCATTTGTCCTTCGTCCGTTCCACAAATTTGGACACAAATTGGTTGGAGTTTCGATGTCGTGCAACAATTTATTTTGCCTATTTTAGGTCATGGATTCAGCTTCGGTTAAAAAAAAACTTCAATTTTAAAAATTTTCCTAAAAAATTTAGGTCAATGCAAATTGGCGGAAATGCAAATGCTGTGAGTTGGGAAGCAAACAAAAAATCAAACTAACAGGCAAAATTCAGGTCACATTCTTCAAGCAGCACGGATGCGAGTCTAATGATGCGCAGGTCAAATATCACAGCAAAGCTGCCGCATTGTATAAGGTGAGTGAATGAACGGGTGAAATGGGCGTGCGGCGGCGCACCGAGACGGACATATTTGGGCTCGTGGTCAGGGACGAATCTAGGATTTTGGCTTGGAGGGTTACCGACGACCTTCTTTTTGTTTTGCTCCCGCCCGCCATCATAAAAATTTTCTTAGCGGTGGTTTCGGCGGTGCTGATAGGCACCGTCGAGAAATTTTTGGAAAATATAGTCGATTTTCTTGAGGAAAATGAGGCCTAAACGAGGGAATGGCGGTGCCGATAGGCGCCGCCAGAGAAAATTTTGAAAAAATATAGCCAAATTTCTAAGAAAAAAATAAGCTAAATTCGAGGAAGTTTAGGCGGAAATGACTTATTATAATCAGTAACATGGAAAGGATTTGAACCTGAGACCAAACCTTTGTTGTCGGTCGGAAAAATGCCAGTGGGGAATTTTTTGAATAGTTTAATGAAATCAGTTAAGAAATGTTCACATTTCCTTTTTTATAAATTTCCTTCCCCTTAATAGAGAAAAAAAAATTTTATATGGGGGCTTTGGTGGGGCGCGGGATACGTACCCTGCGTACCCCCTCCCCCTCCCCCCCCCCCCTAAATACGTCCCTGGCTGGTGGTAACTGATGTACTGCTTGGTCTCATTGTCAGATTTATCTTTTTCATTTGGCGAAATAAAAATTTTTTATTATTGTAATTGAACAAAAGCTTTTGACAGCGTTAAAGTCATTTGAAATTAGAATCGCATCAGTGATTTGGCGACAAAAGCACACCAACAGGCGGGGAATAAGCTCTTTCTTGATGGATTAAAGGAGCAACTGTCGCCGCAAATGAAAGGTGAACATTTTCAATAATTAAAATTTTTTAATTGAAATCAACATTTTTTTCTGTCATAGATTCAACGGAGTCCGAATTTTTCGATGTCCATCGAAACGAAGAAAAAAATTCCGAAGAGAGAAGTGAGGCGGTCAAAGAGGCATCACTTTCCGGTACCACAAATTATGACATTTGCTGTTGTCTTTTTGTTATAATTTATCTCACTGTTGCAGAAATACCCCACATCCCCGTGCCAAAGGCCAAAAAAATAACGGTAAATGGCATCATAAATATTCAAACAATTTACCTTTATCATTCAGTTGGGCCAAAAGAAAGGCGGCAGTTTGGGTGCGCAGAAGATAAAAATGGTCGGACGAATTAAAGATTTTGATAATATTACAACACTTTTTTTAAGAATTTCACGGACGTTGAGCAAAAGGCAAACGAATTTGACTTGGAACGGTTCAAAGTTAGGGAGGAAACCAAACAAAGCAAAGAACGGGCGGGGACGGACACGGAACAATTGACCCAATCGCTCTCGGCTAAATTTTTGGTTCAGGAAGTCGTGCGGAAACAAAAACAGGTGACAAAGCCCGAAAATGCAAATTTGTATAAAAAAACATATTGTCTAAATTGAAGAATGAAGCCGCCAAAGGAACAAAAGACTGTCAGAAAACTGTTGCTCAAATGGATCGGCTTGGATTTGGCGGTAGCCAAAACAATTATCGTTCTGTTGTCGAGCATTCCATCACCAGCGGCATCCGAACCATTCAGCAGGAAGACGCGACTATGGGCAAGGGAATGGACAAACGAAACCCTCGGGAAAAAGAAACATCGGACTTTGAGTGGGAAATGTTGGACGAACAAAAGTCACAGCTCATTTAATTTTTAGGTAATTTTACTATTTTAAAGTAATTTAGGGCAGTGAAAAAAATTGGAGGTGTTTTTGACGGAAGGCCAATACTGAAAAGTGCCGAAGCCAACGAAAAGGAGGAATTCTTTGACGCGTGGGACACAACGACACGGAGAACGGCGGAAATGTGCGCCCAACATTATCAAAGAGTCATAATGTTTTAAGTTTAGAAAAAGGGCGCAAGTGCTTGTCATTGACACCTCCAACAGCAGCACTGGCGGTGAGGATTCACAGAAGAAGTTCGGCAAGGCCAAAGCGATAAGTTCGGACCAATACTTTGGTCGAACCGCCGAAATTGACGTACGCCTTTTTTGAATTGTAGAACTCTTCAGTAGTTCCCTTTAAGATGGACACCCGAGCCAATCTTAGCAAATTCGAGGGAAGTCAGGGCATTGGAAGTGCCGACCTTTTTGGAGACAAAGAACAGCAGCAGCGGAGTTCCACCTGGCAGGAGCACGTACCGGAGATGGGCGACATCAAAGACTCCGTTATGCATGTAGGAGGGGGAAAAGGAAGGGCATCAACGAACATAATACACATTAACATGGGGCAGGGCAACACCAAATAGTGACGGGGTTGCTATCTTTTTTAATTATAACGAATACGCGATTGGATTGGTGAACGCCCGGGCAAGTAGATTTGGAGATGGACACCCCTGGGCGAGTAGATTTGGAGATGGACACTTCTGGGCAAGTAGATTTGGAGATGGACACTCCTGGGCAAGTAGATTTGGAGATGGACACTTCTGGGCAAGTAGATTTGGAGATGGACACCCCCGCTGAAGTGACGAGAAGCTTCTTCTTTCATTATTATAGGTTAATAAATATGTTTTTTCCTCAGGGTGTGAGCAAAGTGACAGAAAAGCTGTCTGGACTTTCCAGCTCTGTCAGCTCGTATTTGTCGGTAAGTGTTTTTAGCAAATTATTTCAAAAATCCACCGGCAGCTCAATCCTCACAATCATACATGTCCAAGGGGTGCGCCAGGGCCCTGCCCATACGACGTACGATTGGCGCAGGGGGGGGGGGGTGCGTCGGGACCAAAAAAAACGATCGGCTATTTTTGTACTAAACCGACGACCTTTTTTTTGCTCTCGCTCGCCAACCGAAATTTTTTCGGATCTGTGGGTTTTGGCGGTGCCGATAGGTGCCGCCGAGAAAATTTTTGAAAAAAAAATAGTCGTTTTTTTAAGGTAAATGAGGCCTAAACGAAGGAAAGGCGGTGCCGATAGGCGCCGCCGAGAAAATTTTTGAAAAAAAAATAGTCGTTTTTTTAAGGTAAATGAGGCCTAAACGAAGGAAAGGCGGTGCCGATAGGCGCCGCCGAGAAATTTTTTGAAAAAAAAATAGTCGTTTTTTTAAGGTAAATGAGGCCTAAACGAAGGAAAGGCGGTGCCGATAGGCGCCGCCGAGA
>JAKKIK010002343.1:0-11658 GCA_024500135.1 Heterodera carotae
TGATGGGGGAGGGATATGGGGAGGAAGAGGGGGAAAGTATGAGGGGGAGATGGGGGGAGAATGTGGGGGAAGAGGGAGAGGGATATGGGGGGGGGGACAGAGGGGGAAGGATATGGGGGGATGATGGGGGAGGGATATGGGGAGGAAGAGGGGGAAAGTATGAGGGGGAGATGGGGGGAGAATGTGGGGGAAGAGGGAGAGGGATATGGGGGGGGGAGAATATGGGGGGGGGGGCAGAGGGGCCGGATATGGGGCGGGGGATGTTGAACCGAACAAACGAAAACAGTCCGACGTCCTTTGGTCGGACGGAGTGAGAAGTGCTGATTTGTGAGTAAATTAATAATTAGCGAATGATGGACTTCATCCATCCGTCCGGAATTTTTTAATAGAATCCCCGGGTAGTTCTATTAGCGGAATACTGTATCTTACCGAAAAGCTGTTTTTTGAATGAAACGAGATAAAAAAAAATATATTTGAAAGGCAAAAACCAATGGAAAATTGGAAGAAAAATGGACACTGAAAAAAATTATCCATTCATTTTCTTCTGATACGTTGACACTTTAATGAATTGGCAAGTGTTTAAATGAATTGGATAAAGAAAGAAAGATTAAAATAAAAGCTCTCTAAATTTCGGCAAAAGTTTCCTTTTAAGCGAATGTTTACATCGATTTGCACGAGCGATGAAAGCGAATGCCGAAAATGGAAGTCCGAATTTGGGGTTTCTTAGAATATATTTTGCCTTTTTATATGTAAAAAGCCATTTCTTTCAAATAACTCATCCCATTTTATCGGTGTGGCATTTCTTTTTTTTTAATTATTGCTAACCTTTCCTTTTAATAATTATTTTTTCGTTTGTTTTTTAAGACAAAATTTTAGTGTCCAATCCAAAACTGTGGACACCATTTGTAAGCACAACCACTGGCACCAACCACTTAATTTTAGCCGATTCTCTTCACTTTTTTGTGCTCTCGTCCTTTTTTTTGAGACGAAAGTTGCGTCCGCGTTGCCGAAAGTCGCAGCCGTGAGAATTTTAAAATAATTTTAACGGAATTTGTCATAAAATGTTCAAGAATTTTTTATTAAATTTTCCTTTACTCGAATTGCATAAGGAATATATGGGCCAAATGTACGATTTAAGAATAAATTAAATTTTTTTTTCCAACTAAAAATTGACATGGAAATGCGCACCTTTCGGCTCCGTCTCTCGCCGATTCTCTTCATCCCTGATACTTAAAAATTAAGTGCTTTGTTAACATGATTTAGTCCAACATATTCTTCTTTGAGGGAATTTTATTTTAAAATGCTCTTAATTTTAGAAACTGAAGTTTCCATGTTTTTCTAAAGCTCGATGAAAAAGCAAAATTCAGAACGAATTAAATTTTAATTCACAAAAAGGCATTTGACCACAATTTAATTGATCATTTTATTGATATTGAGTTTTGTTGATCCCTCGGCGGCTTTCATCAACCAATTAATTAATTGGTTTTATTGACAATAATTGATTCAATTATTAATTCACAGAGTTATTTTTTGTTATATGTATGTATTCCAAGCTCGAAACTTTTTTTGTCAGATGCCAAAATTCGACTCGGCTCACTTAAGGGCTTTGGCATTGGCACTTCGACTCGGATCAACAGAAGCAGTTTAAAATAATTGATTCCCACTTCTGCAGTGTCTTTTCTCTTCTGCCATTCACTCTATTCTTTCATTTTGTTGGCGCCCTTTTCGCACTTTTTGGCCCCCCTCAATTTATTTCGTTCTTTTCTTTATCATTTTGCTCAACATTCTCTCTCTCTCTCTCCTCCACCACTTCCGTCCTTGTCCCCCCTCGACGGGTGACTGACACCAACTGGCACCATCCGTCCCCTTCCCCCCCCCCCCCCATTCATTCATTCATTCCATAGCCCCCCTCTCCCTCCTCCGTCCCCCATTCATTCCATTGGCCTCCTCCCCCCGCCGCTCCGTCCCCTCGCCCCTTTCACTTTTCAGCCAACCCAAAAAACAAGCAGCAGCAAGAGGGGGGAGGGAGGCAGTGAAACAGCTCATCAGCAGCTGACCCCCCCCTCGCCCCCCGTGCAAAAAAACCCTCTCTTTGCCTTGGGTTCCAAATTTGCCTCTTTTCTAATTTGGATGCCTCTCGCCACCGCCCTTTTCATTCACAAAAAGTGGCAAATAGCGAAATTAAAAGTGGTACCGAAAAAGGACCACTGCCATTTTGCTGGAAGAATAAAAAGCCCCGTCATTTAATCTGCGAGGTGCGGCCGCAACATCACAAAAATTATCTTTTTTAGTCACTCGCACCAAAAAGGGATTATTACTGCACACGCATAGAACGTGAGAAAAACGATTTGTGAACAATGGGAAACCGCTTAATGTTGCAAAAACTATCGATTAGCTCCGAATGTAATATTTATATAATTCGAAATCCAAAATAACATAAAATGACGGTTATATTTAATCATTTGGAGGGTAAAACAAAACAATAGAATATAAATAGGGGGGCATGGTTTGAAGGATGGGATTCGAAAGAATATCGAAAGGACACTGAGCATTCTGAGAGCATGTGATACATATGGTGGAGGGAAAGAAAGGCGAAAAACCCAGCAAAATTGTTTTAATAGTCAATTAAATTAAAATTTTCACGCCTTTCCACAGCTTCCACCAAAAAAACCAAATTTATGTACAATTAATTGATCAGCAGATTTGGAAAAGCGAATGTTGTGATTGAATATGAATGTATGTACAGCAAATGACGGATAAGAATTATTGCAGTCAACAGAGCTAAAGATATTTGGAGGGGGGCGGGGGATTATCTAACGGAACGGATTAAACAATATATACACATTCACACGCACGGATAGCTGATCGGGTTCAATGTGGACCAAATTTTATCCAAATTTGTTGACTGAAAGGAGGAAAAAAGAAAAATAATGGACAGTTCGTAGGGGAGGAGGACACAGACAGACAGAGAGAAAAAGAGAGAGATGTACAGCAGGAAAAGCATATGGTACGGTAAAAGGGAAAGGAAAAACTGAAAGCAGAAGCTCATTTTTTTGATCAGCTAAAGAGGATAAAAGGAGTTTACCATTTGATTGAAAGACAGGCGACACGGGGGACAGAGGAGGAGGAGGAAGAAAAAGAGGGAGAGTGTGTGTGTGTATGCAAGAGACGAAATACTCTTTAGAGGGGGGAGAGAGGAAAAGAGGGAGGGAGAGGAAAAGGAGGGGAGAAAGAGGAAAAGAAAGAAAGGAAATCGAGAAGCATTCCCCTGCCGCGTGGAAAAAGCCACAAACTCGTCTATGCGAACACAATGTTGCATAAAGAAGAAGTGGAGAAGCTGGCCCGTTGATTGCCGCGAGGGAATCGGCAGAGGAATAAATCATCAATCGGTTTTGTGTTGATAATCGTGTGCGTGAGAGAGAAAGAGAGAGAACGGAGGAAAGAGAGAGAGAGAGAGAGACATGACGGGAAGAGACAAAGGAAGGAACAGCAGGGAAGGCACGTTGTGACCAATTGAAGTGCAAGTGATGTGACGTTGTGGGAATTAATGTGTGCTTTGTTGGGTCGATCGGATCACTCATAAACTGCCAAGCATGAACGTTCCCCCGGGTGGACTTGCGACCAGCACGCCGCCTCCGCTGCACAGTGCCAGTCCCGAGGAGCCCGAGCAAAAGCCGCTATCCAGTGTCTTTTTGCCCGGTTGGTGCGGTTGTTGGCTCTGCGACGAGGCAGGTCGTTTGACGGCCTCGCAATGATGAAAGTGTTTGTTGCCGGCCCCGGCAGTCGTTGTCATCGCAGGAAGCCGTGCGATCAGAGACGTAGCATTTGGATAAATGATGTTTTGGCCGTACTTCTTCACCATGTTGGTCCCACAACAACAGCCCGACCGACGGTGGAAGAACGACTGGGAGGACCTTCCTTAAAAGGAACGCGGGACGTGTTAAGCAAAGCAAATAAAACTGCCGAACTCACCCTTGTCCCCTCGACGCTGCTCATGTTCATCAACAGAAGCCCCAAGAGTCGCCTTTTGCAGCGGTGGCCGTGCCGAAAGATGGTAGCATTCCCCGACGGCGTCTCTGTCGTAGGAGCCGGGATGGTGAGGCAACGAAATAGTCGGTGGGGCACCTCCGAACAGCATGGATGGATGAAGACCTGTCGATGGGAGGGAACATTGGCATTGTGTCATCCATGCACAATGATGGAGTGAGACAGAGTGCACTGTCAGACGCGAATCAGTCAACGACAAACTCACTTTGCTCAGAGCCAGCACTGCCACTGTTCCGCATCATTTTACAGCCGCAACAACAATAGCCATTGTAGTGGTAGAAGAAACGAGTGCAGCCATGTACCGGTTGGTACTGAAGCGACCCCGAAGGAAGCGTAGCCGCCGTTTTGTATAGAGAGTCGTGAGCTGAGTAACTGACTTTTCCAAGGGAAGCCAACGGTCTCGAGTGCGGCGCGTCGCCATATGGAGCAGTGTCGGCGGAAGAGGGTTCCGCAGAGGAGCATGTCGCGCTTGGGTTGACTCCATCAACGGCAAGCGCCCGTTCTGAAGCCTTCGATGCCATCGAATAACCAATGCCGCCGTTCTTCGAGCCACAGACTCCATTTGTCGTCACAGACTCTTCGACCATGCCGCCGTCACCGCCTTCCTGTGTGTCGCTGTTGTTCGTGCTTTGACGCCGTCTGACAGGAAAGGAGCCGGTCAATCGGGTCGCGGAATCCACCAAATGATGCTTTTCCTTGCCGGCGGACAACCGCCTTTCCCCCGTGGCTCCCTTCTCACATTGCTCGCCTCTCCAATGCTCACTCGTCTCAGCACCCTTATTTTCTCCTGCGCTCACAACCAGTCCCTCTTCCTCTCCTAATATTCCGTTGTCCTCCGACTGATTTTTGCCGGAAGGTGAAATTGATGGCGACGATGTGGCGATGTTGTCTTTGTGCCGCGTCGACTGTTGCCGCGTCTGCTTCTGTTGTGCCTCTTCTGACGTGCCCGAATTCAATTCGCCGCCGGTATTCGTCGCTTTTGCCGACTTTGTGTCCGTCTTCCGTTCCGGTTGTTGTTCATCAGCACTTTGTTTGACTTTCCTTGTCGTCCCCGGAGGCGGTGGCTGTTGTTGTCCGTTGGAAGGTGTTTTCGAAGTTTGTTGAGGACGAGCATCTGCTGGAGACTCGCCCTTGCGCAGTTGGGATTTGAGCATTAAGAATTCGTCGGCATTCATTGGTCGAACGTCCGCGCTGCTCATCCTGAATTAGTCGGGCATAATTATGCTGAAAGAATGCCGTGCTCTGAACGGCACCATGGATGAATGAGAATGTCCTGGAGTGCATAACGTCGGGCTGGGTCCACTTCCAGACAATGCATTATCAAATCTTTGCATCCCGCGGGCACTTTACGACGCCAGCGAATAACACCGCCACAAATTTCGTGGTCCCTGTGGAACGGAATGTCTCCGGCGACCATATCGTATACTGAAATGGGAAAAGAGTCAAATTGGAAGAAGACAACAAAAAAGAAAGGTGGAACAATGGACTCACGGAGAATGCCCAATGACCACACTGTGGCCTTCAGACCGTCGTAGCGAGCATGCATAATCCATTCCGGCGGGGAATAAACGCGAGTTCCTGAAAAAGGGCGTTGATGAGCAGATGGACAAGCCATTGAAAAGCTCAGAATTAGTCACAGGGGGAGGGGGAAGGGGGGGGAATGTGGTTTGGAGAGCCTTTTTAACTGATCGGTTTGTTGCTGGGTGATGAAATAATGGTGGGAGGAGTAAACAAATAAGTGCAATCTTTAAGTAAGCACAGATTTCTACATGGGATGGAAAAATAGCTGAATTGTGAGGGAGGATGAAGTGATTAGGCTGATCAGCTGCTGCTGGAGGAATGTTTGGGTTGGTGGGTGTGGAAATGGACTAACATTCTGATCACCATTTATCCCTCATCTTACACATTGTCCATATCTATCACATTTCATCCCTTCAGTTTCATTCCAGGATGACGTCAACAATGGCCACCCGTCCTTTTTTATTGCTGACTGTCTTTGTTTATTTATTCCCTATTCTTCAGTATTCATTGGAAAAAAGTAGGGACTGCGATGGATGGGAGGGAGGGGGGGGTGATTCATCGACATCGCTGCAAATTATTCGATTATTTCTTCCCAACCAACCAACAAATGGTTGGTTCTTCGTCCCCCCCCCCCCCCCCAAACTCCACAACCGACTCCTCAACCTGCTCATCCATCTCCCACCACCACCACACCCAATTTTTTTGTCTTCCCCCAACACGCGCAACTCCGCCGCCGTCCCCTCCGTCCCCTCCGTCTTCCCTTTCCTCTCTTCCCCCCCCCCCCCCCCCCCCTTTTCTCTGCAAAATTGCTGTGTTATTATGCAAACATTTCACAATTCTCACAAGAGGGTGAAATAAATATATTGTGTATTATAATGGAAAGTTGCCAAGTTTGTTTTACCCTCACTTTGTGTTAGTAAAGTGTTGGTGTAAAGCAATATCTATCAGCTGACAAATCCAACGGTCGGATGAAAGGAGAGGATTCGATTTCAAAACAAAGATTTGCTAAATGGCGGAAGGAATTCCGACATCGGGAAGCATATTTCACTCTGCTGTTCATCCGTTTACATCTGCGCAATGATAGATATAGTACCGGTTAGAAAAAAGGGGGTCTGGAAGTTGTGGAAATGAAATGGAATGTTTGATAATTGATATGATAACGCCAACATTACGCGCAAAGCAAAAGCCAACGAATCCAGTCAAGCCCAGTGCTCTGTCTGTTATTATGCCCGCCCGGTTAGGTTCTTTCACCGCTCTCAAATGTTTCTCATCCATCATGCCCAACCAGCAGCAGAAAACAGCGATTGGTATCTTTTGAGAATGAATGACCTTCGATGAGTTGGAAGAGACCAATTTATTTATGAAAGAATTTGAAGATGGACAGAGCAAAAGGCAGAGATCAGAAGAAAGATAAAGGGAGGGACTACTGACTGATTATTGGTGATTAGGCGAACTACGGCAGCAGAAGAGAGCGGACAGAGAAAGAAAGGAAGCGGATTTGGACGGGCAGAGAGATTTACGAAATCGGACAAAGCCCCTTAGGGCAAAAATGACTGCTGGAAAGCGCATCAATGAACTCCGGGAACCAGCAACAATTCAGTAACCGATCAAAGAAAAGCACCACACGAGAAGGTCCCCACGGGCACCCTTCTCTTCTGTCTCTTTCTATCATGATCAAATCTCCTTCCCTCCCTTCAACGTTGCTTACCTTCAAAATCCGTGTAATCGCCATTCTTCAAAAAAGCGCCCGATCCAAAATCGATCAATTTGAGTTGGCCGGTCTTCATGTCGATGATAACCTACATATAATGAATGAATGAATTAAATCGATTAGAAATAATATGAATAACCAAATGATCATTTAAGTATTAATTGATTTTGCTCACATTTTCGTCTTTGATGTCTCTGTGAACGACGGATCGGCCCGCACATTCGATGGCCGTCTCCACTAACTGTTTGAAGAAGAAGCGCGCGATCGCCTCATCCAGAGCACCTCTGACGGTGATGTAGTCGAACAAGTCGCAGTAGGGGGAAGGCCGTTCCATGACAATTAGAAAACCGTCGTGGCGCTCGAACCAATCCAACAGCTGAATGACGCCCGGGCAGCTGGAGCACTGCTCCAGCAGTGCGATCTCCAGCGGAACGTCTTTGCCGCGCAGCTGAGCCCAGTCAGTCACGTTGCGCCTTGCCACGTATTTGATGGCCACCGGCTCCCGGTCGGCAACTCGAAAGCCGGAATAGACGACGCCGAAGCCGCCCCGGCCCAATTCGGGCCCCAATTTGTAATTGCGCTCGAAAAAGTACGTGTCGTACGCTGAACAAAAAAGGGATACATTTAAAATCAAGCTGTTGAATTTCGGCATTAAAAGCTGCCCAAATGAAAAACCGCAAGTTTTTGTTATTTTAATAATTTGTCCCTTTTGCCTTTCACTCGAAAAGTATTCCCTCCCAACGAATAGCCAATTTTTTATGATTATAAAAAAACTCAGTGGGAAGAGCTTAGAAACCAGGTTACACATCAGCCCAGCAATATGTCACCATACGCCCATTTGCAACAATTTAAACCGGATTTGTCTCCGAAGAAAGAAACATTTTGGCCACAATTCTTCCTTCTCTCATCCATTCCCCTCCTCCGCTCCCTCCATTATCCAGAGAGTGCGCAAGTGAATCGGCGAATGCTGATCACTCTCTCTCTCTCTCTCTGATCTTTCTCCTCTCTGATCACTCACTCTCTCTCCAAACATTTCCTCCCCCGCGCTCTAACCAAATGTCGTCACAGACTGTTCAATCTTTCTGCTTTACTTATGAACACGGGAGAAGGCACAAGACCCATCCAGCAATCATTCGCAATGATTTAGCCTAGTTTTAGCTGAGCAAACAACACGCGAACAGTTATAACGAAAAATTATCCAATGTGCGAATGATTGTGAGGGTCTGTTCGAGTGATCGAGTCGAGAGGGAGAGGATGGAAAGGAGGGGAGGGGGTGGAGGGGGAGGAGATGGAGTCGGAATAGAAGGCGGGGGATGGATGGGGGAAGCGATGAAACGGCATAATTTTGTGGGGGTGAGGTTAGCTAAAAAAAAGTTCGGTCGCTATGTTTATTCCCCCACGGAATATATGGTAAACGGCTTTTAAACCCATATTTTGCGCGATTGGCCCTGTCCCAAGCACATTGCCCTCTTTTCTTTCCACACTTACGAGGTCGGTCTTTGTCCCCGGCACTTTCCGAAGTCGCTGCCTGTGGCTGCTGCTTCTGCGGCACGCCAGCGGATGTTGACGACACAATGCTCCCTATGGTCATTTTCTTGAGCCTTTGCATTCGGCGGCTGTTTCTTTCTCCTCAGATTGATTGCTTCTTCTCCTGCTGGTACTGTTCTTGGCTGCTTTGGAAAGTGCGCACTTTGTCAGTCACTTCGCTTGCACTTTTCTTGCGTTGTCCAAATGCTGCTGCCGGTTGATCACAAGCAGCCGAATGAGCGAAAGATACGCCAAAGCGAAGGCTGATGCCAAATGCCAATGGTTAAGGGGGGGAAGCGAACGAATTAATATTACTCGTTGTTGTTGTTGGGGAAGGATGATGATCAGCTCCGTCGACAATTATGAAGACAGAATGGATCGACAAAGATGCGATTTGCTTGTTGAATCGATTGCCGCGTTGGAGGATTAGACGCAATGATGAACAATAAAAATAATATTGGATTGGATTGGTGGTAAAGTATCTGTGGAAGTGTGAAAAACTTTATTGAAGAAAGTAATGACAATGAGAAGCTGTGGCTGGCTGGATGACTGCGATATGAATATGATCGGTGGGGTAGCCTGGTTAACGACGACGGCAACACAAAATTCGCAATAAATCGAACGATGTGACAGACGGGGAAATGGGGGGAGGCGGTGGTTGGTTGGGTGTCGTCTGTACGGGGAATGAACGGCAGCGAGAGGGAGGGGTAAGGGGGAGGGAGACCAAAGAGGGGAGGAGACGAAAAGGGGGAGACCAAGAGGGGGAGGGGGAGAGGGGAGGGGAAGGGAGTGCGTAATGGCGGGCTAGTAGTCGTAGTACTCGTAGTAATGGTAGTAAGCAAGAACAACAACAAATACTGACGACAATGAACGAATGACATTAGCGCAACAAACACACAGACAGTGCCTGCCTCCCACCAGAGAAGGGGGCGCTGGGGGGAGGGGGGACTCAGCCACTTTTCAGCAGTCATCGGAGTTAACTGTTGGAGAGTGCTAATACAAAACTAGAAAGGCTGGTGGATGGGTGGATGACCTATCCCTCCTCAGATGCATTTTTTAATTCAAAAATCACATGAATTTCATATTTCATTTGTCCCTTAAACCAATTGGAAATTGACTGATTTAAGAGTGGAACATTCAGCAGAAGAGAAAGTCAGCAGCAAGGAATTTTTGAGCATCATTTCCTTTGTTTAAACTTTAAAGCACCAAATTTATTGAGAGGGGCGGTGGAAGTGCGTGTTTGACGACAATCGGAGGTTGGATAATTTTTTATTCATCCCAAATATCCGTGTCAGCCAATCTAATTCACATTATTCAGAAAGTTGAGGTGGCATCAAGCACACCTGTAAACGAATGAATTGGCGGGGGTGGTGGTTAGTGAGTTGGCCGATCGAAAAATGGGAAGGGGTGAGATGGAGGCAGAAATGGGGATGGGATGGACGACGATTCTCTGTCGAATGGCGGCAATGAAATAGGAGAGGAATTTTTTTTGTATCAATGAAATGACGATGAAGAGAGAGGGGAAGTGGGAGCGGGGGGGAGGGAGGGAGGGGGGCTTATCGGTGTAAATCAAGTGAAGGTAATAGAGACACCAACATGTAAGAGATTGACTGATCAGGAAGGCCATCGATAGACGGCGATTGACTGATCAGGAAGGCCATCGATAGACGAAGAGTTTAGGGGTTGGACGGATGGATAATTGTTGGTGCTTGTATCGGACCAATCAATGGACAAAGAAAATAAAGAGGGGACAAATTCAGAATTGGGCGATCGGAAACGGAAGAAAAAGTGTCAGGGAGAAAAAAAAATAGATGGAAGATGGAAAAAAGGGAGACGAGATTGATTTGTGACAAATGAGCCAAAGGCGATGAATGAAGAAAATGGAAGGGGAAGGAGGTTTTGATCAGAGGAATGAATGAATGAGCTTGCTGTTGGATAGAGAGAGAGGAATGAATGGGAGGGGGCGGAGGATGGAAAAAGGGAGAGGAGAGTAGGGGTGCATAATGAGAAAAGGGAGAGGGGTGGAGAGGGAGCAAAGGAATAGTAGCAGAGCAACATAGAGTGAGAGAAGGATGAGAAAGAAAGGAAATTAAGAGTCTGAACCAGGAACGATGAGCAGAGGAGAGAATGAGCGAGCGAGTGGGTTGGCGAGTGAGAGGGAGAAAAAGGGAAAATGAATAAACGGGGAACCAAGCGAAGGGGGAGGGAGCGGACGAGCAAATCATTCTCCATCGGACGAAGGGGGCCGCCGATAGAATGAGCGGGCAGCAGAGAAGGGAGGAGAGAGGGGGCGGGCAGGGATGACGGCGCCGGCGGGCAAAAGAGTGTCTGCCGGAGGAGATGGCTGGCTCCGAGCCAAATAAAATGGACAGAGAAGGGGACTGGATAAAAGAAGAGCGTGGGCTGAGAGAGGAAGTGAGAAGCAGAGACGGGCTCTGAGCCATGTGTCCTTTTGCTTTGCCCTGCTTTCTCTCCCCCTTTATGCTGCTGCTGTTGGTGTGGATGATGCTGCTGCTGGTGTGTGAGACTGAGATTTGTGGATGTTGCGAATGGAGGGATTTTGTGGAGAGTGAAGGATTGAAAGAGGTGGCTGATGAGTGCGCATGGCTGAGGTCGTCGAGATGGGAGGTATGCAGACGGGCAAGAAAGGGGCAGAAGCGCCCCGGGGGAGAGACAACAAACGGCGGCTGCTGTCGTCGTCGGATGAATGTGTGTACACAATGATGAATGAATGAATGAATGTATGTACATACATAGTAGGGATGCTCGGTAGTACCGATACCGAGTACCGAGTCGGTAAAAGTACCGGGTTTTTTGGGTACCGGTACCGGAACCGAGTACCGGGTTCTTGG
>JAKKIK010002344.1:0-11656 GCA_024500135.1 Heterodera carotae
ATTCTGTCCATGTTTATCCGTTTAAAAATTCTTGACTTTAGTTTTTGCTCTAAAGCCCGAAATGCAATAATATATAATTAAATCTCAAAAAAGTAGGTAAATTTGCAAATAAGCTAGTTATATAAATACGTTTAGAATACTAAATTTTTTATTATTTTTATAAATGCTAAAATCTACAAAGATCAATTATTTTGTTAGCAAAGTGGCCTTCTCCTTATTATTATAATAAATATTTTTATTATTTTTATAAATGCAAATTTATAAAAATCAATATTATTTTGTATTGCGGCATCAATTTGATGGAATGTTTGATGATGCAAATTGGGATGATGCCGAAAATGAAGAGGACGAAACGGCACAAATTGGTGATCAGAGGGCGGAAGAAATTGGAACATATATTGGACAATGTGATCAGAATGAGGGAAAAGTAACGAATCAGCGAAAAAGAGAAATAATTCAAAAATTTCATGCAATGAAAGAGAGTTATAAGCAAAAAGGGAAACACACAAAAAAAGAATGGAATCAAATTGAACGAAAAATAGCGAATGATTTGGGCTTCGGTGTAAGTACAATTTTTAGATGGAAAAAGCAATTTGGTGAAAGAATAGCGGCCATACCAAAATGAACAATAATTCAATAAAATTTGATTAATTTGATTGAAAATGATAAAATAATTTCGGTGCAAATGTTTATGATCGTAATTGTTGTATTTGTTGGCATAAAAATGTTTTGAATCGCATTTATTGACTTCAATTAGGGGGAAGGACGGGAAAGGCAAATTACTAGTACGATTTCGTAAAATTTTTATTTCATTCGTTATGCTGCTTTTTCTTCAATAATGGGCTAACATCGAGCTTCATTTTGGCAAACTTTTATTGCTTTGCTATTTTTGTACAATTCCCATTTTTATTATACCGTAATTCCTATATTAAAGCCCCCTGGGGTTCTGTTTTTCAACTCTCCTCAAAGTGGGGGGCTTTATTTCAGGGGGGTTGGGCTCTACATCATGGTAGGGGGCTTTATATTTCAATCTTTTTTTACAAAAATTTGAAAAAGTTTTTTAGTCAATTTCAGTCAAAAATCCTTGAAATTTTCGTATTAATTTTGCCTAATGTTGAAAATTTTTTTGAAATTGATTAAAAACACAGGTTTCTTTCAAGAAGAGTTGTGCACATTTTTTGAATTTTCTAATTTTATTCATATTTACCTTTTTTATTTGTAAGTTATTCTAATAGATAATTTAAAAAATAGATAATTAATATTTATTTATTTTAATTATTAGATTATTTATTTTTTAATTGTAAAGTTAGCTGATTGTTCTTTATTTCACCAAACTGTTCAATGATTTCATGTTTTTTTTGGATCACTAATAATAGTACTTACAGTGCGGCCGATTTAAGCTGAAAGGATAGTGTCAAGGCAGTTCGTACAATGGCATTTCGTACAATTTAAAATTGTAATGATTATAACTTTTTTATTAGTCAACCATATTCTACAAAATTGGTATAATTCCAAATCTCTATGTGTTTAGAAGCTATCATAAGCAAAAGCTAAGCAATCAATCCACTCTCTTGAAAAAGTTACGATTCATAAATTGCGGAAAATCGAGAATTTCATATATTTTATGAGTTTTTTGTAACTTTTTAAAAAGTGGATTAATAGCTTAGCTTTTGCTTAATGATAGTTTCTAAACAAATAGAGCTTTCAAATGATACCAAATATTGGAGAATATGGTTTATTAATAAAAAAGTTATATTCATTGACATTTTAAATTGTACGAACTGTCATTGTACGAACTGTCATTTTGTACCAACTACATTGGCCAAAAGAATATCAAACCAAATCTTTCAAAAAGATGAAGCTATCAATCTACTCTTGAGAGAATTGTTTTTGGGAAAATGTTTATGAAATTATTTAACGTCTGATTCATTTTAAAAATGGATTGAAATGGTAGGATTAAAGGCGTCTTGAATCTACAAATTATGGGTTTGATTTTACATTTTTATTTTTATAACAAAAATACCAAACAATGAATGAAAATTGTTTAAACAAATGATAAATAAAATAGTATCTGGTCATAGTGCAAATGGATTGGAAAAAAGATCAATTACAACGTAAAGATAAGTCTGTCACTAATTAATTAAATATTTTTACTTAATAAATGTATAAATAAATTATTAATTTATGTTAATGTAATACTTAATTTAATAATTACAAATTTTAAGTATTTTTTTTTAAATTGTGTATTAAGTTTGTTATATTCCTTTTTCTTTCTCTTAACCCGCATAAACACTCCAATCCATTGCATATAATTTTCCATTAATACATAGTCGCCTTTTACTTATTACCCTCACCTCTATTTCAGAGGGCCCTATTTTAGGCTCTTTTTAAGAAGGGAGGGGGGCACTATTTCAGGGGTGTTTTCTCATTTATTTTATTAGCTGAGCTCTATTTCAGAATGGAAACCTAATTTCCGGCTTTATTTTGGTGTGCTCTTTCAGCAGCGGGTTCTACCTACCTCTTCTAGAAATGGTTTTTCTATTTTAGTGGAGGGGGCACTATTTCGGGTTTTTTTGGGGTAATAGGGTAAATGTATAAATAATTAAATTAATAATTGCCCCTAAATGCCGCGAAGGCGCCACTAATTGCCGGGAAACAACGGCTTGATGATCGGCTTCACATTCTTCTCATCGCCCTCCTCCGCGCTGTAGGCCGGGATTTGTATGGGCGGTAAAGCGGCGGTGGCGCCATTTTTGGGGCCGGCCGACCCAGGCCCGCTCTCCTCCTCCGCCGAGTAGGGCGGAATTTGAATTGGGGGCATACCCTGCGCACTTTGCACATAGCGCGCACTTTCCATCATCCCTAAAATTTTGAGGCAATTAAAGTTTTGTTTTGAAATAATTTTATGAAATTTTGGCAAATTTTAAATGTTCGAAAAAACACTTACCTATTCTTATTACTTTGCATGGCATTTGAACACGATATTTTAAGGTTTAATTATTTGATCATTAAAATTGCAAATTTTTTAAATTTATATTTGCCAATAAATAATTTTAAAACAATTTTTTGTATGTGCAAATAATCCATCATCAGTTTTCTGAAGCTGCATTATAGCCACTATATGAAGGGAAATAGCCCGGAAAAAGACTTGAAATTGTATCGTCTGCCTTCGACAACTCAGATGGGTCGCGATCTTTGCCTAAATTTTTTGTATTTCTGTCAAAAAAAAATTGGGCACTTAAATTTAGGCCCAAATTTAATCGTATTTTTTCTACTATAAGACCCGGGTCTTTTATTTTTGAAGACGTCCTATAGGGGGAGGGGGTTTCAATTAAAAGTGGTGTCATGGAATTGAGGGGGAATCTTCTATTTTTCAATTACGCTCTAGGGGGGGGGGGTCTTCTATTTTTGAATCACGCTCTGCTGCTGGGGGAGGGAGGTCTTCTATTTTTTAATCAAGCTCATTTGTCAGGGGGGGGATTCAATTTGAGCGCGGTCCACTAAATTAGTCCGAACGCTCGACACAAAAAATCATTTAAATTATGCTTTATTCCTATAAAAATTAACATTAAATTCTAATTAAAAAAATGGTGGCTGACATGCATTGCATTTATTTGTCTTCAAATTTTGGCATAACTATGGCAGGACCCATCAGCGGATCATTTGTTGCCTTACCGGAGGCGCCTCCAGCGCTTCCATAGCCACTTGAGCCGCCTCCGCCGTTGCCGAAAACAGTTCCGCCGCCTTGATTGGAGCCATAGCCTTAAATAATGCAAATAATACCGGTATTTCCGGAAATTTACCCTTCCCCCCCCCCTCAAAAATAAAATATACTCCCCCCTCCCCCCTAAAATAGAGTCCCAGGTTGAAAGAGGAAGGCAGATTTGAAAATAAAGTCACTATGCTTTTCGGATATTAAACATCGGCTAAATCTGCGAGTTTTTCTACCTTTATTTCGAAAGTTAACCAAATTAAAAAGAAATGACTACTCTGATCGGAAAAATCAGTCCCAACCAAACACCAACCTCCCATGTCACCGCCGTTCATGCCACCCATCCCAGCAGGACTCATTCCACCTCCTCCCATGCCCGCGCTCATTCCTCCGCCCATGCCACCGCCATTGTCACCGCCACCCATACCGCCACTGCTCATTGGCATTCCAGCGCCTAAATGATAAATTTTACAAAATTAAATTTCTGTAAATAATTCAATTTTTTTTTATTTGTCAAAATTGTATTGAATTTATCGGAAAAAAAGAAATATTTTTTAGTCCTATTTATTTGTGAGCAAAATGTTGAGAAATTTTACTTAACCCTCATTTCCACCATCACATGAAAGGCCTTCCCATTCATCCACTGCTGGCGTTGTGCCGACCTGCACTCGCCCCGGGATGCATGGCGGCATTTTTGCCGATCCCAAAAAATGAATATATTTTTTTAGTGCCGTACATTTTGCTCACAAATTTTTAAAGTTAACATATCTATTACCGTATACCATCCCATACAGCCAAATCCAGCCAAGGGGGCATTAATTAAATCATTTGGGACACTTCTATTAGAGGGGCTTTCAAATAAACGAGATCACAAGATCCACCCTGCAGGGGACTTCTATTATGGGGGATGGATTTTTGATTGAACAGGGATTTGATTCCATAGGCACCCACTCTAATGGAGCTTCCTATTAGAGAGGTTGGGGGGGGGGGTTCTATTAGATGGGTGGAAGGGTTTCAAATTAAAGAATTTGAATATTTATTTTAAAAAAATTTACCGTATCCGCCCATGTCACCGCCACCGCCCATCATGGGGCTGCCACCGCCGCCCATTGAATCCATGGTACCGCCTCCACCCATTGGTGTCATCTCACCGCCACCCATTCCACCGCCGTCCATTCCTCCAGGGCTCATTCCACCACCCATCCCTAAAATATGAAATAATAATATTTTTAATAGCCTACACAAATCTTGCATACGGTCGAGTGAGTCTGGAGCATCTGAGTCTGGCAAATTTTAGGACGCCATATCTTTTTGCTTAATTCAATACGGAGGTGCATAGGTTTCGAATGACTACAAATTTGGCACAAAAAAAAGCAAAGCGATGTCCTAGTTGGCCATACTTAAGAAGCCAAACTCAAAATTCATGACACTCTCGAAAATTGTTATTATTTTAAAAATTGCCTTTAAAATATTGCAAAAAATAATAATTTTAATTTTCAAACCTCCACTCATTCCACCGCCGCCCATTTGTCCACCGCCTCCATTCATGCCACCATCCCATTGGCCAAACACCAACTGTAACGCCAACAGTGCCGCGATGAACGTTTTCATCATTTTGGACATGATTAATTTAATTTATTTGTTTGCTGTTAGGCTGTTTTATTTTTAGACAATTTTGTGAAAAATTTCTTAATTTTGTTAGAAATTAAATAATTTTTTTATTCCTTTCCAAATGACGATGCGCACTTGACCACACTCACAAATTGGTATACTGTATTTCCTGTATTACAGCGCCCGAAGGCTTCGTCCCAAAAAGGGAGTCTCTATTAGAAGGTAGGGGGGGGGGTTAAATATTCACACAATTTTACCCTATGATTCTAACGAATGAACACTGAAAACAAAACCATAAATTCTTCTTAACCAAATCAAATGGATTTTTATCGGATTTACAAATAATCTACGGGCCCTATCCTAAAAAAATTTTTTTTTTGCCAAATCCTTAACAGTACTGGAAATTTTTTTTTTAATCAAATATTTCCTTATAGGTAATTGTTTTTTTTGGAGGGGGGCGGCAATTGGAGGGGACGGCAATTGGAGGGGGCGGCAATTGGAGGGGAGGGGGCGGCAATTGGAGGGGAGGGGGCGGCTATTAGAGGAAATACTGTACATAAAATTGGTTTCCCGACTAACAATGAATTTGTTTGACTCCAACTCCCAAATTTATATGAATTTACACATAGTAGATGTGTGCACACAATGTCCACAACACACAATAAAAATTGAGTGATTGAGTTGGGTTGGTGTGTCAGCAAATAAAACATTTTTTTTTGTCGCGCCAAAAATTAATAATTGAAAGCATCGCCCGCGCGACTATTCATTCATTCATTCATTCATTCATCCATCAATTAGCGCGTCCACCACCAACCAAAATCTCGCGCGCGCAAAACCGTCATCGTCATCACATTGTGTCCATTTTCATTGCGCAAAACAAACAGTAATTTTCCATCCAAATTTGGAACAAAAAAAAAATTGGGATTTGTTGATGAGCCGGCGATTATGCTTCGTTTTGTCTGCATTATTATTGTGTTTGATTTTTTTGGGTGTGGTCATTATGTGCAAAAACAAACAAAGGATTTGAACAAAAAAATATCAGCAGAGGCCGTTTTAGTTGCGCAAGAAAAATTAAGAGCTTTTCAACTGAGTTAAAAGTCATTGTTTTTTTTTTTGTAACTTTTTTGAGAGTGGATTAATCGCTTAGGCTTCTGCTGAAGCATTTGTTCTAAAGTTATAAAGCTTTCGAATGACACCAAATTTGTACAATTTTGTCGCGTAATTAAAAAGTTATAGCCAAAAAACTTGCAGAAGTCGCGAAGGGTGCAGTTCGGCAGCGATAATTCGGCAGCTGAAAATATTGGCTTTTTTGTCGAGATTCATGTGTAGAGTCTCTAGACTCAATTTTTTTACAAAATTTTAAGATTATTCTTAATTAGAAAAATTATTTTCAAAAGGGATGAACCTTTTTGCGCATTCATGCACCATAAAGAAAATTTACTTGTTTTTTTATTTAAAAATGTTTTTAGGGTCTAAAAGTTTGATTTATATTAAAATTATTTTTCAGTTTTAATAAATAATATTTTCCCGTGATTAATTTGGGCACACCATTTGGTTAAAATATTAAAAATTGTCCAACTCACCAATCAATTGGGTAATCAATTTGTTAGTTTTAAAGCAAGAAAATTGTTAGGAAAAGTGGTAAATAAGAACAATTTAGTTTTATTTACATTAAATAACTATCATAAGAAATTTATCCATTTTAGAAAAATGCCAATTTTGACGAGAATGCTATTATTTATCTCAATCATTGCAAATTCCTCCATTGATCTAACGAATACGGGCAAATTGCTAAAAGTGTCCAAGACATTTGACCAAATATTTGGAGAAGGATGGGACAATGTGGAGAAAATTGATCGTGATCAAATCGACCAAAGTGATCTGTTTGTACAAGAAAAACTGCGGCATCAATTTGACGAAATTTTTGATGACGAAAATTGGGATGATGCCGAAGATGAAGCGGACAAAACGGCACAAATTGGTGTTCAGAGGGCGGAAGAAATTGGGATAAATACAGGGAACGGCGATCAGAATGAGGGAAAATTGACGAATCAGCGAAAAAGAGAAATAATTCAGAAATTTCATGCAATGAAAGAGAGTTATAAGCAAAAAGGGAAACACACATCAAAAGAATGGAGTCAAATTGAACAAAGAATATTAAAAGATTTAAATGTCAGTCGACATAAAATATTTGCATGGAAAAAGGAATTAGTTTTAAGGGGAAAAAAAGGATTATCATACACAGAGAAGGAACAACGACAAATTGTGAACAAATATATTAAATTGAAAAAGGAATTTATTCAAAGAGGAAAACATTCCCATAAAGAATGGAATCAATTTGAAGCAAAAATAAAGAGCAAAATTGGGGTCAGTTATGGAACAATTTCAAAATGGATAAAGCTATTTGGACTAACAAAACAAAAGAACACCAACGAGAAAATTGAAATTGTCCGTCAATTTGACGCAATGCGACACAATTACAAACAAATTGGACGGCATTCAGCCAAAGAATGGAGGCAATTTGAACGAAAAATAGCGAATGGTTTGGGCGCCGGTGTAAGAACAATTTTTGCATGGAAGAAGCAATTTGGTGGACAAAACAGCGGCGACTTTAGCCAAATAAACAAATAATTCAATACAAAAATTTGATTAATTTGATTGAATGAAATTTTTCGGTGCAAATGTTTCTGATCGTAATTGTTGTATTTGTTGACATAAAAATGTTTTGAAACGCATTTATTGACATGAATTTCTTTTCCATTAAGCGGAAGGATGGGGACAAAAAGAATTTGTAGTACGATTTCTGTAACAATTTTCCATTAAAATTTGAATTAATTTTCTCAAAATTTCCTCAATCATTGTAAACGCAGCAAAAATAACCAATTCTCTTACAAAAACGAACTTAATTTAAATCCGGCGCTGGCGGCAATTAATTAATGAATGAATGTATCCGAAAAATGTTTTGATGAAGTCATCGACAATCAAAAAAATCGAAAAAAAAATTTCGAAAATTTTGGCCAAAAAATTCGATACTCAGGGGGTGGGGGGTCTATTAAAGGGAAAAAATCGTTAATTTATAGGAATATTTACTACTTATATTATTTTAATATAGCTAAAACAATTGGTTTTAATATAAAATTAATCTTTCCTTTTCTTAATCTTCCCAAAAGGCCCTCCGTAAACCATTTTTTCTTAAAAACCGAATAACAATAGGGGAGTCAAGAAATAACTTTTTTGCGCGCGTAATTACTAATTGGAATAATTTCCAACAAAGGCAATGGAAATCAATAAATTAAAAGAATTCAGGGAATATATTAAGACTCTCTAAGCGGCAACGGTTTTCCCTGTGATATTTTATATTTGACATTTGACTTAATTTTATATGTATCATTTTCTCTCTATTGACTGTTTTATTTCATTTATGCACCATGTAATTGAACATTTCTGTACTTGTGGTTTGCTCAAATAAATTAAATTAAATTAAATATATTAGTAGGGATGGCGCTGCAATTTCAATTTCCTTTTCGTGTATTTGATGCGCAAAAAATAATGAACCCGCTCTTTAAAATTGTACATGCTAAAGAATTTGGCATTAGTCGCGCAATAAAACTGAACTGTTGAACAATTAATGAAATGTGAAGAAGTATTGAATATCACAATCAAAAATAAAAGTATACAAGAAAAGAAATGGCAACAAAATTATGCACAAATTTGGATGAAGCTTGGTGTTAGCCAACCAATAATAAAAAATAGTCGAACCAATTTGGGAGAAATTTATGCATACGGATGAGTAAAAAAATGGAAAAAAGAAGCAGTATTGGGCAATAGAGCGATCGAATTCAAAGATCATCTTGGAAAAATTCTTGCAACAATTTACATCAGACAGAATGGATTTTGCCCTTCAATTTCGATTCAAATTTGTGCCATTCCGTTTGTGAATGCCTTCCTCTTTGCATAAATTCTTTTTTCACTTTTATATGTTTTTGAATAATTTCGTCTTTTTGCTTCTCTGAATGTGGACTTATTTTTATTTTTACTCCAAATTCCTTTTTCCATTTGTAAATTTTGTTTCGAATGACGCCCAGATCTTTCGCTATTTTTCTTTCAATTTGTGGTACGGCCCCGTATCCGGCAGTTTTTTGATCGACCCGTACTCCGTACACGCATTTTTGGCCCGGATTCGGGTCCGGACCCGGTACGGTTGCCTCTCTCACTAGTACGGTACGGGTACCGCTTTTGTTTTTTCGATTTTTCCGCTCTCTAATTTTGACATCAGTTTCACTGTTCTAATTTATTTTGTTTTAACTAATTATATTTTATTTTTCTTAAGAACCATATTAAAGGGCGCCCGGACACTTGGACAGTGGACATTTGGACAGTGGTCATTTGGACAGTGGACAATTGGACAGTGAAGGACAATTGGACATAGGTGGACATTTGGACAGTGGACAGTTGGACAGAAAAGTAAAAAAAAAACACAGTGAAAAAAATTTAAAAAATATCTTAAATATGAATAAAATTTTCTGTCAATTAGGATCTGGCATGCGGTATGCAATGAATCTTAAATAAGCCAAAATTGGACGATTGACTCGATCCAAATAAATATATTTTTGTAAAATTTGTCGTTGCTGCTTCTCTGTGTAAGATGAACCTTTTTTTCCGTTCAGAGATAATTCCTTTTTCCATGCAAATATTTTATTTCGACTTACATTCAAACTTTTTGCTATTCTTTGTTCAATTTGACTCCATTCTTTTCTTGTGTGTTTCCCTTTTTGCTTATAACTCTCTTTCATTGCATGAAATTTATGAATTAATTCTTTTTTTCGTCGATCAGTCATAATGCCGTCATTTTGATTACCATTTACAATATTTATCCCAATTTCTTCCGCCTTCTGATCACTATTTTGCGCTGTTTCGTCCTCTTCATCTTCGGCATCGTCCCAATTTTCGTCATCAAACATTCCATCAAATTGATGCCGCAATTTTTCTTGTACAAGCAGATCAATTTCCTTCACATTATCCCATACTTCTCCAAATATTTGATCAAATGTTTTGGACACTTTTAGCAATTTGCCCGATTTCGTTTGATCAGTTGAATAAATTGAAATGATTGAGACAAATAATAATAGCTTCAGAAAATTCATTCTTCTAAATAGAATTATTTAATTGGTAATTCAAACAATTTGTTACCCGATTCTATCCAAAAAAAATTGTTTACCATTTTCCAAAGAATTTCGTCGCTTAAAAGCCCAAATTGATCGATGAGTTGGACAATTTTTACCCAAATTGATCACTAAATGTATGTATGATATGCATGAGATCGTACCCGTACCGGATCCGGCACTGTATTTTGCTGGAACCATGGCCCGGGTACGGCCATTTTTCGAAAAACACGTACTGACCCGTACCCCGTATTATTGGCCTGGATTCGGGTCCGGATCCGGTACGGATGCTCTCAAGAGTACGGGTACGGCTTTTGATTTGCGGTTAATCCAATATGGGGAGTACGGTTCGGGTAGCTAGCGTGACAAATAAGGATCCCTAATGACAGAATTTTGAAAATATTATTTATCATATCAGCATTTTGTCGCTTGGTTCCCTGGTTTCCGACTTGCAAAAAAAATAATTTCATAAGGTTTCGCTTTGGGATCAAATCCCCTCCTCTGCATATCATTTTAAAGGTATTTTTTGTGTACATTTGTTACAGGGATGGGACTCATCTTCAAAATTACAGTACGAGTCCCATCCCTGAGTTGTAAATATTTCTAATTGGAAATTTTTATGAGAATTATTTCGGAGTTGTTAGAGACTTGGTCTCTTCTCTTTTTCTATGTATTTTTTTAATGGAAACAATTACGATCAGAAACATTATTTGCACCGATTTTTATTCATTTAATCAAATTAATCAAACTTGTTATTGGGTTGAAGCCATCGAATCAGATTTGTCACCAAATTACATCTTCTATGCATAAGTTGTTCTTAAACAGACGCCCAAATCATCCGATTTCTTTTTTTCAAATTTCATCCGTTCATTATTTAATGTCGACCCATCTGTTTTAATTTAATTTAATTTTATCGAGCAAGCCAAAGGCATAATGCGTACTTTAATAGCCGGTAAATTACCGTTTTACCGTTACCGATTACCGAAATTTCAATTTTTGAATTTTCGGTAAATTTCGGTAATGGTAAATTACCGATTTACCGTTACCGATTACCGAAAATCGCATCCCGATTACCTCGGTAATTTACCGATTTCGGTAAAAAAATGCACTGGTAAGAATGGAGATATGAGTGCAAAAGTGACAAGGGAATGTGGTGAGAAAGGATAATTTA
>JAKKIK010002345.1:0-11654 GCA_024500135.1 Heterodera carotae
GGGGGGGGGAGGGGGGAGGAGTTGGTGCGGCGGGGGGGGGGGGGGGCGCCGGTGGGGGGGGGGGGGGGGGGGGGGGGGGGGGGGGGGGGGGAAGGGGGAGTGAGGCACGACGCCGAAGGGGTGACACACATTTGATCAACCATTCTATCCCATCCCAACGACCCAGCGATTGATAGATACCTTTTGGGGAGGGGTGGGGGGGGGGTGGTTATAACGGAGTAAGGACTCTCCCTTCCCCAAGACAAAATAATTCTATGGCAAAAAAAGCACCCCTATATTTTGGAGATTTTTCCAGCCAAGTATCCCACTAGACTCAGGAGATTTTAGCCAGCCAATATTTCCCCCTCTAGACTCAAATCCTGGATAAGTCCCTGGAGGGGGGGGGGGGTGGCGAAGGAGGTCCAACGGACCGAGATAAAGCCTCTCATTTAGGGAGGGGGAAAATCCTGCGAATGAGCCATCTCGGCACAAATATCACTCCCCCCTCCCCCAAAAAAATCTTGGATATGCTTTTTTTGATAGCCATGCCCTTGGGGGATATGCCGGCCCCAAATCCAACCCAACCCGGCTAAAAACCGTACGGTGGGGGAGGAGAATTTTCTACACATTTTGATTTTTGTCCCTCTCTATTTTATAGGACTCCAATTTTACAAATATAAATAAATAAATAAATAAAAATGTGTGCAAATTATGGAATAAATGGCGGGCGTACCGATAAAATTGGGCGCATAAAAACCATATTTTTTGAAAATTACCCCCGGCGGGGGCGAACCGATAAAACAGCAAAAATTGTTCGTGTGTTATATTATGTTTGTTTGTACATACAAATACATAATAGGGCTTGTTTTAATAACTGTGATGATGATGATTTTTTAGTCTTTTTTTTGTCCACAAAAATTTTTGTTGCTGGAGGGGCGGACACTTCACAAAATTTTATTTCGGCGGCGTCCCTTTGTGTGTGCGTTTGTTTGTTTTGTGATGCAATTTAAGTGATTGGTAATTAAATGCAAATAAATAATGATTAAAAATTGTTTTTTGTGCAATGGACGCGGTGGTGGGGAAGTGACGCGGACGGGCGGACGCGGCGGGGCAGGACTGACGCGGACGGACGGACGGGCGCGGATGCACTGAACGCGGACGGACGGAAGGACGGACGTGCGCGAAAGCACTGAACGCGGACGGACGCAGCGCGGATAGACTGACATGGACGGACGTAGCGCGGAAGGACTGACGCAGCGCGAACGGAATAAAACGGATGGACGCGGAAGCGTACAAACGGACGCGGCGCGGATGCACTGACGTGGACGGACGCGTCGCTTGAAATTGTGCAGCACCGGCGGCGCGGACGGTGGTCGCCATGTCATGTCAGTCAATCGGCAGTCAGTCTAATCAGCGCCATAAAATGATCATTTGCAGGGTTTTGTGCGTACAGCGCCGCATACAGCGAGAGAGAAACACACAGACAGAGAGAGAGAGAGAGAGAGCGCGAAGAGAGAGACAGGCAGACACGGGAAAAACTTTATACAAAGATATAATTAGTCAAAATAATCTAAAAATCGCCGCCCTCGAGCGGCAGGGCACTTTGGCTGGCTGATGGTTGGGTGATCGATCCATCCACCTATATCATCATCAATAGGGAATTGGATCAACCCAAGTGGGAGGACGCCGATCGGAGGCGGATCATTTTAATTGGATCATCACAACAAATCAATCGGACGGGGTGGGGGGGAGGGAGATAATCGGATATCGCAGATTATCGGATATCGCCGCTGGAAAGGCCGATAATTTTTGATTGAATTAATAAAAAAAAAAGTGATGGGACAGGTCGCGAATTGTACAATTGTATTAAAATTGTTTATCCAAAAATCATTTGGGCCAACAGGGCAGATCAAACAGGTTGCCAGAGGGGGGACAGACCTCCTTTGCCTTTGATTCAATGATTGATCCACTAAATCGATCTGGAATCCTGATCAATTGCTCTCTGCCGATGCTGACCGATCATTTCGAGTGGCGGAAAAAAAGAAACTACTGAGTTGTATATAAGATATAAATTGGATCAACAAATCGATATGGACCATGGGCGGCTAATCGGGTCGCCGAAAGCCCGATCACTTTTGGGATATTGCAAAAAGTCTGTCCCAAATAGTAGACTTTAATTCCCACCAAAATAGGGCAATACTACGGTCGGAGATCAGCCGATTGAAGTCGTCTTCCCAAATGGGACAAATCGATTGATCACAATTTTCCAATTAATAATTTTGACAAACATTGAAATTAAATGGCTTGAAAATTGGAGGTGGAGGGGGGGGGGCAAAAATGGCGAGACTAAAGACGAGAAAATTTGAAATTAGGGGGGGGGGGGGGGAGAGAGAATCGATAGACAGCTAAAATGGGTTAATACACACACAAAAGCGGGGCCGCGGGGAATAAATGACAAAAGCGGGGACGATTTTTGGCGATTATTGGAAGGATTTGTTGTGGGCATGATAACATATTAAATTTGCGGGGTCGAGTGGTCGTAATATGTTGTACCCCATACATAAATTGGGTGATAAGAAAATGGATCGGCGAGGGGGGGGGGGGGGCATTATTTGGGAATGGGAGAGATAAAGAAAGAGAGACATGGGATGGAAATTGTATGTATGTACACATATAAAAAGTCGCAATCATTGGGACTTGGGACTGGAATTTTTGGGGAAAAAACAGGGTCAGGTTTTCAGGATAAAGATCCTGATTTGACCAGGATCCTGGCAAAATCTTGTCAGATCCTAATCCTGTTTGATGTCTAAATGTGACCAAAAAAGGGTGTATAAATTGGAGTGATCAGCCAGCAAGGAGTGAGTGATCAAAAAATGATCACACTCCCCTAAACCGCCCCCCCCCCCAAAAATAGGGGAAAAAAAGGCTAAATAAAATATGTGGCACATCCGATAGCCTGCTGGATCCATTCATTGACAGGATCCGGATTCCGAAAGGTGCCACGATCCGAGGGTCGAATGGTTCGAGTTTCAAACCAAGTGTGTCTCAGATTGGCATATCGATTGATTGGCGTGTTTGGGTGTGGTGCTATGTGATCGCTTCTTTATCAGTGGATTAATTATTTGCAATCACTCGCCGTCCAGCCAGCCCATCACCACCACAATCTGTCAACACAAGAGGAGGGAGAGAGAGAGAGAGAGAGAGAGAGAGAGAGAGAGAGAGAGAGAGAGAGAGAGAGAGAGAGAGAGAGAGGGGACAAATGAGGGGACAAATCTCTCTGTCCGCTTCCGGTCAGAAGCCGCCCCCACTCGCCCGAATTGCACTCTCAATCAATCAATGACCATTTTTCAATTTTTTTAAATTAAAAATCAAACAATAATCTTTTTTTAATTAAAATTGATTTTAATTAGTTTATTTTAACATTGCTTAAGGGGAGGATAAACATACATTAATAACAATGAGATCAAAAATGCATTATCATATTATCCCATTGGGGGCCCATAGACGTATATCCACAGGGGGGGGGGGGGGGGTGGCGGGGGCATACATGGGGGATACGTCGTCTTCCACCCAAAATGCCGTCAGCCGAATTGATCCGTTAAAAAAAAAGTTTGTGTACCAAAGACCATCCTCAGCATCCCTATCTCTGGCGCCCTGAAATGTCGAACCACCTCCTGCATCCCTTATCTCTGCCCACGGGACTCACTCCCGGACACGCATTTTTGGACATTCAATCGAGAAAAACTCCTCAAAGCGAGGTCAATTACTGACACACACACACACCATTCATTTTCGCGCAACATTTGTAATTACTTACACATAGTGTACCCATAAATGCCATCCTCCCGCCTCAAAAGTTTTGTTTTTTTTTCAAATCCAATTTTTGTCTTTCGCATCCGTTTAGTTCTCCCCCACTTTTTTGTACAACTGTTAACAAAATGTATTGTACATATACATTTAATATACACGAATTCGCAACAAAAAAAATATGTAGTCATTGTAATATTTTGCCACGTGAATTTATGCACACTCTGCTGCGGATGTATTACAATTAAACTAAAGAAATTAAAATCCGGAGAGTAATTGCTTGGATGGGCGGGGACGACATGACAGGCACGTATCCAGGGGTCGACAAAAAGTTCGGGTCAGGCACTCGTAAAATATACGGGGTGTGCACCCCTCCCCCCAAAACCAAAAAATTCCTTGCCTGTTTTTTGAAATTTTCCATTTACTAGTAAGTACCCCCTACCACCCAAGACCCAAAGTAAACTCCCCAGAACCAAATCATCCTGCTGGATACGTCCCTGGAAAAATCATGGACAAAAATTAATATATGAATGGCTTTTGGTGGTAGATGGATGGCTATGGCTGCCAGCACGCGCGCGGCACACATTATTCATTCACTTAGGCTAGGAGGCAGAGCGCTCCCGTGGCTGCTGGTTCTGCTGCGTCAACTTGCGCTCATTGTCCGCCGTCGGCTGCGGCGGAGGCTGCTGCTCCTTGTCACGCGGCGGGATGGTCAGCCTACGGCAGAGAAGGAAAAAAAAAATGTATTTTAATAATTTTTGAGAGTTAAGAACTTTTCCCGCTCTAATAAAACTCCTAAAATTTCAAGAGCCAAAAGAAAACTCTTTTGAAAAATTAGCAAATTTTAGTTAGCTATTAATTGATTGAAAACATCGATTTTTTTTTCGAGGATCGGTGTTTCGTTTTTTTTTCGATATCCGGTCAGGTCCATGCAGCGTACAATGAAAATACAGAGTAGTGTGTGTGTATCTCACCTCGGCTTGACCGTACTGCCGGTGCGAACCGAACACTGCTCATGCACCTCGTAGCGAAGCGGTTCATTGTCCGGAATGTTAAGTGTGTCCTTCAAAATATGCCCAATTTGCAGGTTGGCGTTTTCGTCATTTGCATCACGAGTCCACAACGAAACCTAAAGGGAGAGTCTTGCACCAGGGTGGATTGGACATGTCTTGCACCAGGGTGGGTTGAACATTGTCTTGCCAGGGTAGATTTACCAGGGTGGATTGAACAAGTCTTGTCAGGGTGGGTTGAACATTGTCTTGCCAGGGTAGATTTACCAGGGTGGATTGAAAATGTCTTGCCAGGGTGGATTTTGAACAACTTTCCAAATCATGTTACAAAAACGGGAAACGACCTTGTCACCCTTCTGACGAATGTTAACAACAGCACCGCAAATGTGGTCACTGCACTTGTCGAATTGCTCTCCAATAATGCACATCATCATCTCCTGCCAAAAGACATCCAGCTTTTCTTTGCGCTTTTGTCGATCCACCTTTAAAAATATAATAACAGCAATAATAATTGTTCAAATTATAACACCGGTATTGAAAGCGATGATACCCCGACTCGTACTGGTCGAACTCGTACTACCCCAAGTCGTACTGCGACCTCTGTTATAACTGTCTAACCACTCACTGTCTGCACTCTCGTGTAAAATAGTAAGAGTCGGGATAGTACGAGTTTGACCAGTACGAGTTGGGTTTTTACCATTGAGACCCCCCCCCGAAAATTTTTCCTAAATACGGGCTTGGCCAGTACGAATGGAAGTCGAACAACATATCTTCCCTCGTCTACCCACCTGCACTAGCCAACGACCACCTTCCAAATTGCCCTTGTCCTCCCACATTGGTTGGATGCCCTCCTTGAACAGGTAATAGTCACTGTTCCAGCTGAGCCCTGACGCTGGCTGAATGTGGTTGTACAACCTGTGAAAAAATTCGGAGGGCACTTTTTCTGGGGCTAAAAAAGGCGCTGATCTCGAATCGTTCGGATTTAAAAAAAAACCAAACCCTAATTCGAACAAAAAATCGAAAATTTTTCATAAATCGTGGAATTTTTAGCGCTTTTTGCTCATTATTTAATCAAAAATTTCTTGGACCCTTTCAATTTAATGCGTAAACTGTGCAGCAACAAAATACATCAATGTCATTTAAACGTACGCCCAAAAGTCTTCAACGGTGTCAAAGGTTGAGATTTTCTTCAGACAGTCCGTCCAATTCTTGTTGCGGTCACCCTTCAAGTACCAGAGAGCCCTGTTTTTTTTGAATTATTTAATTAACGTTAAATTCTTTTTAAAACAATGAACCCGGAAAAATCGGACACAAAAAGGTCGTCCTGAAATCCGCGATTAAATCATCGCCATAAAAACAAACCAATTATTTTGCAACAAATGACGTTCAACAAGGTCGTGTGGCACTGTAGTTTCCATCTTCCGCAATTGGTTGTTGTTGTCGATCTCGGTGGAAGTCGAATTTTCGCTTGAAGTTGGGTCCGTTGTCGTGTCCGTCGTTTTCGTGTTCTCTTTGTCAGTAGTCCTCGCAGAAGACGCGTCACTTGAGGCTGTTTCCGACGTCATTTTAGATAATAGATAAGCAATTTCACAATTAAATTGATCAGTGGATGATTTTTCAAAAGATAGGACTGGACTGAATTGTAAACATTCCGAACAATAATAGGGATTACCGGATTTTTCAAAAGAGCGGACCGGACACTGAATCGACAACATTCAGACCAATAGGGATTATCGGATCACTATGAATCGGCTCCAGCTCCAGGAAATTCTGAAACGTTTTGACATTTCGCCACATTTAAAATTAACATTTGAAATATTAATGAGAGACACAAAATATTCATTCTTCGAATATCGCACCTAGCGGGGATGATGCAGCAGCGATAGAGAAAGATGATGCTAAGACGGTGTTGAAAAGACAAATTGAGGCTTAGGTCAAATCGGTGTCATCTCAAATTGGGCCACAGTTGATCAACCGATCGATCGAAGAATTATATTGGGTCACAGAACGATCAATTATCGATCGAAGAATTAAATTGGGCCACAGATCGATCAATCATCGATCGAAGAATTAAATTGGGCCACAGATTGAGCAATCGATCGGTCGAAGAATTAAATTGTGCCACAGATTAATCAATCGATCACAGATTGACCAATCGATCGATAATTGGGCCACAGATCGATTGATCATGCCCAATTTACAAATAAAGAAATGGCCAAATCCAAATCCCACAAATCGAATCCAATCCTGAAAGTACAACAAAAGCAGCGACACGCAGATGTCACTATCTTTTAATTTTGGTTGACCACAAATGATCGCAGACACAGAACGGCGCAAGAACAACAATGGCAGTAGATTTTGATCAGTGAATTGTTTAAAATTAAATTTTTTTGCCTGAGGCAATTCAAAAAATTGATATTTTTTGCCCTCTTTAGGCTCCAATTTACGAATGGATAGCAAATCCAATTTTCTATGCTTTTCCATATGCGGGGCGGCGGCGTTGAATTTCGATGGCCGATAAAATTCCATCCAAATGCTTATACCAAAAAAGGTTTCGTCGACCCCTTCCCCCCCCCCCCCCAAAGCGCCCATTCCGAATTTGCATAATGTACAGGAAAGAGGGAGGGTGGGGGGAGCGCTAGGGGGGACGGAGGAATTGAGGATTATTGAATGGTATATTTTGGCGACGATTTTCGTCCCCCCAATGAATGGGTGTGAAAGAGGGGGGAGGGGGGGGGGGGGTGACAGATTTGGGGGGGGGGGGGGGGCTACGAAAGCGGGGGCAAGGGGAGGGATTCCATTCATTCGTGCACAGGAAGCAGCCACAGCGAGAGCGATTCATTCGTGTCCGTCCCCTGAGGGGCTGACGACGGATTGCGCGGCGCGCATTTCCGCCGGCGTTGAGCAGGCAGCGATGCCGGGGGCATCGGTTGTCAGACAATTGGGCGGGGTGGATTTTCTCATAGTGGAAAAAGAGGGATTAAATAAATCCGCCAAAGCCAGGAGGGGGAAAAGTTGCCGATTTTTAATCCACCCCCAAAACTCTTTGCTGCTTTGAGACAGATAAATTTGCGCTTTCATAAATTTTTTAGGGGTCACACTATTAGGGTTCGGCAAATGCAATTTTTTCGATATTTCTTACGACATTTTCGTATTGGTATTACGGTAATTACCGATAGGTTTCGATAAAAATACCAAAATTTGCCAAAATATTTTTACACAGTGTGTCGAGTATCGGAAAACCGGTAAAATATAGATAGTAGAGATTGTCGCAGTATTCCGATGCCCATGTCGAACAGATAGTCGGCATTTTGGCGAAAATTTTATTTTTTTGGCATTGGCATTCTGCCCAAAATGGCGCGATTTAAAATGTTAAAAGACGCCTATGCTTTTCGCAGCTGAACAAATTTAACATTGTCTGATTTATGGGAGGGCTGACGACTTTTAGCGGCCAAATTGTTGACGCTTAATTTGTGCACATAAAAGCCGCTTATTGGCGACGAATGGGCCAAAAAAAAAATGTGCGTCGGGCAAGATTTTTTTTTGAACACAAATCTCGACCAAACGGATCTCGACCCGATTTTCTGATCAATTAATCAATCAATGCAGGAATTTATAGACGCCCCCTCCACCCGAAATTGGACCCCCACCCAAATTAGAGTCCCCCCCCCCTCTCTCTTAAATGGAGACTTCCCCCAAATTAGAGAATCCCCTTCCTATTAAATGGAGACTGCCCCCAAATTAAAGTCCCACTCCCTATTAAATGGAGATTGCCACCAAATTAGAGTCCCCCCCTTTCCCTTTTAAATGGAGACTGCCCCCAAATTAGAGTCCCCCCTCTCTCTTAAATGGAGACTGCCCCAAATTAGAGTCCCCCTTCCCTCTTAAATGGAGACTGTCCCCAAATTAGAGTCCCCTCCCCCCTCCTCGTAAATGGAGACTGCCCCCAAATTAGAGTCGCCCCAACTAAAACAGAGCCCCCCCCTCCCCCCTCTCCTGCGGGGTTGGTTGAAAAATTTCAAATTTGACTTATGCAAATTTTTAAATTTGTGTCCCTCCCTCCCGCCACTTTTTCGTTTTGTTTCCTCCTTCGCTTTACGCTCAGTGTCGGGCAATTGCCATGCTGACTTTGGGTGCCACAAAGTGTCGTCGTCGTATCACAGCCTTAAAAAAATAAATTCTATTTCCATCGATCATCGCGACGATAAGCGGCGCCACCACTGCCCCCCGCTGGCGATGATTCACACGCCCCCGCGGGCGCTCCTCGTCCCCCGCTTCGACGCCCCCGCCTCCGCCATCGCATTATTTTCATCATTTCCCTATCCCTCCCCTTTCCCCCTGTCCAAAAATGTAACAAAATGATCATCATCATCATCATTTATTGCCAAACACCTCCTCTTCCATACAGTGTTAAAAATGTTCATTCCCCTTTTTCAGCCCCTCCGGCGCATTGATTGCGCTTTTAAATACAATACCACCCCCCACCCATTTTTGGCGAAATGCCAAAAATGTCGCGCCCATTTGTGCCATTAAGCATTTAATTCACTTAGCTTTAACTGTCAATTAATATGCAATTTTAATCCCGTGGCATTTGCCTCACTCTCTTTCCTACAAAATTTGTCCCCTGCGGCGCGAGTGTTTGTGCTCTCGTAAAGCGATTAAAAATTGACGCACTCTCATCATTCATCTTCATCCTCTTCCATTTCATCCGCTTTATCTTATTCATCATCCCTCCCTCATCCATTTTTCATCCTCTTCCATCCTTTTCCTCATCCTTTTTCATCCTCTTCCTCGTGCTTTTCCTTCTTCCATCCGAATCCATTTTCGTCCTCTCATCCCAGTCCCTTCCACCTCCCATACATCCCTTCTCTTCCCACACTCTTCTCCTCACCCTCTTCCCATCCATCCTTACTCTCTTCCTACACTGTACTCTCTCCTTCCCTCCCCCCCCCCCACTTTCGCACTTTTTGTCGTCCTTTTCATCCCAAATCATTATCTTCCATCGCTCATCCTCCATGTATATCTCCATCTTCATCCTCTTCCATTTTCATCTCTCTAAATTCCTCTTCCCAACATCCATCCATACATCAATCATCCTCCCTCCTCTTCCTCTCCCTCCTCTTCCTCCTTTCGTCTTCCATTTGCTTCATTGCATTGTTCTTCCTCCCAATTTGACAATTTACGCATCATCCATCCATCCATCCATCCATCCATCCATCCATCCCCCGTTTTCTCCCCACCCATTTTCGCCCCCTTTTTCGTCGTCGTCGTCCATTTTGTTGCCCGCCCATGTCCATCCCTTCCGCTTCCTTACGCCCATTAACACCTTTCATTTCATACATCCTCCTCTGCCCGTCCATCCGCCCCGTCCACACAAATGCCTTTTCAAAAACTGTGTGTGGTGGTTGGGTGGGGGGGGGGGGGGGGGGGGGCGGGGTGGTCAAAACCCCTTGGGGGGCAATGAATGTGCAGGCATAACCGCGTCAATTAGGGGCAAGGGGGCGGGGAGGGGGGAGGGACCCTCGGCGGCTTAGGGACACCGACGGACGACGACACTTCGCTTTGTATCCCCTCCGGGCATTTCCGAATACTTTTACTAAAAGCATTTCCCCCCCCCCCGCCCCTAAATCCCACAAATCTCAGGACTGACTGACTACACAGCCGGATAAAGGCACAAAACGCGTGTATAGAGAGAGAGTCAGTCAGTCGCGCACCAATCATTGTGACTGTTGTATGACAAAAGTATGACCAAAAAAAAAAGTCCGCCCCTCATGGGCAGCTACACTTGCCTAACTAGCGAGAAATTTCCGGAAATCGGATTTGCGGGGACATAAAAATTTTGAGAATCGGCATTTCTTAACCCGATTTTCTCCACTCGAATCCGAAGCCCGAAACAGAAACCCTAAGGTTTTTTTTTGACGCGAATCCGAACATTTTCAAATACCCTCCCGACCCAAAATTCTGAACCCGATTTTCTCCACCCGCGATTATGGCGTAGGTATGTCCATGCGCAGTGCCCCCCAATTCGTCCATAAACACTTCACCAAACACATTGACCACGCTGTCGACCTTGTCCAACATGTGGCCTGTGCCTGCCCCCTCCCTAACCCTGTCCGTCCTCCTTCATCTTGTCGTCCGTCGTCCACCCTCAATCATTGTTGTTATTGTCGTCGTCGTCGTCGTTGATCATCGCCCCCTCCCCTCCCCCCAAATTCATTCCATCGTCGCCAATCGCTTTTCCACGACACTCACCACACACTTATGTGCACTTTATGCTGTTCAAGTGCACATTTTGCCCCCTCCCCTCACCTCATCCAATAATGTGTACTGCTGCATGCACTTTGTGTCATATTTTCATGTGCTGTTTGACCCCCTCGTCCTCCTCCCCTCCCCCCAGGGATGTTATTTTGACCTGAAAACCCGGCAAAAATGTCGGGTTTTTCAACTGGTTTGCCGGGTTTTTTTGTGTTTTGCCAAGGACATCCCTGTCCCCTCCCATCCCCCCCCCCCTCCTCTCCCGCCCGCTGCGCCGCTTGTTTAGGCGTTTTAAATTTTGAAAAAAATTCTTGGCAAAAATTTATCTTTTTTTCCAAGTCCTCACATGGGGGCCGCTTGCAGGAAAAAATTCGCCGCTGCGGGTGGGGGGTCTGTCCGTTCGCCGATGGCCTCCCCCCTCCGCCGGCGGGCACTTTAACAACCAATATCAAAACAATACTCTTGGTTTGCCGGGGGGGGGGGGGGGGGTTAATTTGTACTATTTCGTTACTCTTTAGGGGGAAAATTATTTTTCGCTTCGGGGGGGGGGGGGGGACTAATGGAGGGGGCGGGGGACTAAAGGAAGGGGGGGGGGGGGGGGCC
>JAKKIK010002346.1:0-11653 GCA_024500135.1 Heterodera carotae
TGCTGTTTATCGTCAACCGTTGTGTTAAATTAAAGCAATACTTATTCGTTATTTAAATTATAATTTTTTTTTTCCAATTGAAATCGCAATTGAATAAAAAAATTACTCGTTCCCTTTTCAGAATCCAGTCGTTCGTTTCATAGAGACCTTCTTATTGAGAACGAAGAAGTGTTTTGGGTGGTCATTTATGATAATGATAAAATCTTTTATTTGAGATTTTTAAAATTTTTTTTTCGCAAATTTATTTTTATATTTATTAAAGTGTTATATTTATTATTTTTTATTTTCATACCTTATTATGTCGTTTACCTACTAAAAATTTAGTTCGGTTTGTTTTATGTCTTCATATTGTCATTACAAAATTAAATACCTATATATTCAATTTCCTCAAATACGAAGAGGCTAAGAAATTAATTGTTTTAGTTCTAGAGCATATCCATAATTGCAAAGTAATTAAGTTTTTTTCGTTATACTGCAATTATTTATATTTAAGAATCTTATAAGTAATCCAGTTACCTCTTTTGAGCATAGATTAACTCTGGAAATGATTGATTTAGGCTAGTTGCCTTTTGATATTGTATAATTTTTTTTTCTCCATCTTTTGGGATTTCAATCAAAATAACATTATATTTAATTTTTGCTCATAGATTTTTTTTTAAAAATTTTAAATGAAAATTTAGCTTCGGAATCTTTTCTAGTATTTGTTTTCTGATTGTAAAATTTCTTAATGAGATTAAAGTTATTCTTTGATTATTCGGTGTTTTAAAAATTTCTTTTGTTTATCAATTGAGATTTTCAATTTACATATTTATTAAAATATTTATATTTCCTTTATTATTAATAAAATCAATTTTTTATTTCTTCTTATAGTTTCTTTATAAAACAAATATTTATGAAAGATTGTTGTATTTTTTAAAAAATCTTCATCACTTCCCGGGTATTTATTTATTTCGAAATAAATTAAATTTAACGGTAATTTTTTGATAAATGAAATTTACAACACAAAACTTATATTGCTAGGCAAATTTTTTCTCCCGTGGAGCGACCGCATCCTTAATTTTTTTGCTTCTTTTGGTTTAGCATTGGATTTATTAAATCATTAATGAGATATTTATTTTATGGGTTAATTTGTTTTTTTTATGGTAATGTTATCCTTTTCTTATTGTTTTGGAATTGGCAATTTTGTAATCTCGTATCAATGTTCGAATAACCCTAGATTCGTTCACATTCTAGGACTGACTTTTGAGCAGTTGCAAAGCAAGTCTTTCATAAAAAACCTATTACGCTATACTTTTAAAATAATTTTTGATTAATGTGTTTTTTATTTCACTTAGAATTTTCCAGCACGACCATATATTATTTATGAAGTTTAGCTTTGTCCGATCAACGGAAGAAATTAAAGCGAAAATCCGGCAATTTTATTTTATTGTTGAAAAATAAAAATTTATTGAATAGTCTTGACGATGTTCGTACATTTTCTTTGGCACAGATACCTCTTTTTCTTATTTCTACTCCGTTATTTTTTTTTTAAATATTAAAGCACCGAATTTTAGATGGTAATTAAAAAAATTTCTTAGCAGAAATCTTAGATCTTATAATTTATTATTATCTACTTTTTATGTATGAAATTATTTAATTGTTATTTTAATTTTAATTAATCGACGGACGGAAGATTTATAATCTGAAACAAAATCACATTATAAATTAAGACAAGACAACAAAACTAAAAGTCCCATTAAATTAAAGATAGGATAAATTATTAATTTTGAAGAAAGTAAATATAAAATTAAAAGCCAGGAAAAATTTTTAATTGGAGATAAGCTAACGAAAAAAAATTTTTAACGCCATTTCGCATTGATAAATTGCAACATGAATTGCTCGACCTTTCGCCTATAATGGTTGTTCATGTTCAACAGCAGAAGATGTGAATTATGTAGTGAAAATGGCGGCCAAATTTCTAAATATACATTAAACAAATATCATCCATAATTTGATATAATTATCTTTGTATAAATTTAATCAAATTTACAAGTTATATTTTCCAAATTTGGCAAGAAAAATATCCGAATTTTTATAAATCATTCTTGCTTGGAGAGTTAACCCGTTATCACGAATCGATTTTGGTACTACGGACGAAATGTCGAGTGCTTACTGATTTTAAAGCACTTTTATGTTGGTGATTAGCATCGAGAGTAAAGCGAAAAAAATAGACGTGATTTTAATAATGGTTCAAAATGAATAATTAAAAATAATTTTTTATTAGAAAAAAAACAAACAGTAAGAGCAAAAACTATTAATAAGAAAGGCAGGGTCAGCGCGATTATTATTTTTTTCTTTTTATTAATTGTTGAATATGCAATTAGATCGAACAAGTGATTAAAAAAGAAAAACAAGCAAGCAACTCAAGTTAAATTAATTGGCAAGACAATCATAATTGAATAAAAACCCAGTTAAATATTGTTCTTGAAAAAGCTGGTTAATAGCTTTTACTTCATGTGAAAATTTAACACCTAAAAAGTCATATAATATGATAAAAATAGAAAATTAACAGCATAACATATTGCAAAAAAAAACGTGACTTTCCTTTGTAAATTTCGTTAAATTAAAAAAACAATTAATTCATTGAAATAAAGAATTAAATTACTATTAGCATATAAACATTATTTTATATCCATTGGATGCTCAATCTATAAAAGTTAAAATGTTTTCATTATCACCTTTATATCATCGAACGAGGCCATCACAATAATAACATAAAATTTTACAATGAATATTAATATATTTGACTTAAAATAAACGCAATTGATACATCATTTGAGAGCGCTTGCACTGACATACCGCATGGCACGCCACCGCGAATGATCAGCATCGCTTAATAAGACGGCACATATTTAATAACAAAAACAGTGATATACAAAACAAAATCGAACTTGAGTAGAAACTAAAAATACAGACAAAAACACTTTGTATATTTTAAATTTTAAAAAGATTATAAAAAAGGATTGAAAATCCTAAATAATTGGAGACAGGAATAGGCGGTCTAAAACCCAATTCTTTATTTAAAAAAATACGAACCATTTAACAAGACTATCGATAATCTTCCGAATTGACATGTTTTTCTAAATAATTAGCCTGTGCATGACTTGAGAATAAAAATTTGGTTTTCCATCTAAATGAAACACACCCACCATACCCTGAATATACAATTTCAAAAATAAATATTTTTCAATAATTACTAGAAATATCTTTGATTTAATAAAAGCTACGAAACTTTTTGCAAATTTACTACAAATTTTAAAGCTATAACAAATGGGTAGTAAACTCATCTTAAAATTAAACCTGAAAGTTCAAGTAACAGGGTTAATGTTGTATGATGAGAGAAAATCATTAAACCAAAGACCTTAAATTGAACAATATGTACTTAGTACAATAAACAATTTTAAATTAAAAGATATTTATGAAAACAGAAAATAAGGTCAAATTAACGAAAGAAATAAAAGAAATCACCCAAAAGTAACGCTAATACCTTACTCTAATATTTAGATAAAATATAATATTAACTAGCTAAAATACAATATACTAGAAAAAAAGTACGGAAGCGCTTTTATTAATTTATGAAAAAATTGTTACAATATTAATATATGCGTTTTCACATTCGAGGGAGCTATCCCATCTGGTGTAGCTAATTTTTTTTATTTTTAAACCGAATGTAAATAAAATTTTGAAAAAGCATTCAACGGCTCCCGGCGCAAGACTTCAATGGTGATGGGAGTGGTGTCGATTTCACGTATGTCGGCTCTTATATGCTCATGATAAATGAATGGTTTTGGAAGTTAAAATTTTGTTATACAGTTGTTAATTGTATTTGACTCAATAATTACTGTCTTCCACTTGATAACTAAATTCCAATAAATCATATTTGTATAGATTCACTTTATTACAGTATTAATAATGATATTTTCAAAATGATATAACAAAGCATATAGATATATATATTAACTAGAAAGGTGCGTCCTAAATTGAGCGTCATGACATTTCACTGAGAAAGGCAAATTAAAAAATACAAAAACAACTAATTGAAAAAATTTGGAAACATTATCGAAAAAACTGAAATTGACTCGATATTTAGAGTTTACAACTTCGAGAGTCCAACTCCAAATTAATTTTTTAACATACACTTATTAAATGTACTCGGCATCAATAAAAAAACAAATACAAAATAATTTTATTAAGCCCTTGCTGCCGAAGAGATGACGCTTTCAAAGCGCTAAAATCCATCTATTAAAAGGATTCAGCATCACTTTAAAAAATTAGAAATAACAATTGGACAATCTGCAAAAGGATAATTGCATGAAGAAAGAAGCAAAGCACCTGTGTTATAAAAACGGGCAACTACACATGTGATTATGCCAAATAGAATTACTGCATCTACAAACGAATTATGTTAAACAAATACTAAAACCTAGAGATTAATTAATTAGGAAACTGATTAACCCCGTCGTTACAATAGTACAAGATAACCGATGAAACAAGGCGTTCTAAAATGACAATTTATCAACGAAAATCGATTTTCCAAAAAAATTAAATTTATTATAACTTTTCAAATAAATATATGTCCTCTATTTCCAGCTGCTGAAACAATTATAAACGAGTTTTTTAAGCACGAGGAATGTTCACGTAAATAATTCTGCAAAAAATAATTCTTCGTCGTCAAATTAGAAGATACGAACATTATATTTAATGTAAAAGACTATTAATTTTAATTATGAAAATATAAAATTTGAATATGCTTATATTGCGAGAAGAAGAAATTTACATATTGACTTAAAAATAAAATTCGAAAAGCTAATCATCACATATAACAATTATAAAAAATAAAATAAAATTTAAAACAAGTATATATATGACCGGCATTTTTTTAGCGAAAACTATTAAAATGCGGTCAAATTAAAAAAAAATGCAATCGATCACCTTGTCTGTAAAAAAAAGTGTAAAGGCATAAGGAGATCGATATTGCATTATTATTAATTATATAATCACCACAATCCGTGCGCGTTATCACATGGGGACAAAAGCGAATTTTTAAATATATCTGACGTTTTGTTGAAGGCAAAATATAATGTTTATCACTAACACAACGACTGAAAGTTAACGTTGAATGTGTGTCCTACAAGTGGAAACCAAAATTATATTCAACAAAAATAAAATTAAATCTTTATAGAAGTCAAGACTCTATATTTATAAAAATAGTAAATTCACAACGTAATTAAAGAGTGAAAATATGTAGATGTGATTTTATCAACATTCTTTCATAATGCCAGCGCAATTATTATTTTTCGCATTGCTAATTATTCAATTCGAGTTGCAATCTAAAATATAAGTGAACAGAAAGAAGAAAAAAAAATCGGAAAACCAGGCATAAAAATTCATATTGTAATTGGAAATTTTTTGTTAGGCTTGGGCTGAACAATATAGTTTTAATGCAAAATATATATAATCAAATTGACGAAAATCAAAATTAAGAAAAAATGTTAAATTGTCGAAGTCTGGCAATTAAACAATTAACAGCAGTTATCACGAGAGATGAAAGCGGTTTTTTAAAAATGATCTTAATATTTACTGATTACTTGAGAAAAACATTGTCATAAAATTTCTTCTGTTCTGCAGATTGTCAAAATTACAATAATTTTTTCGTCAAAAAAATATTTTTTTTCTTCTCAATTTAGGTAACAATTAACCAGCAGCACCAATTGTTTCAGATCAATTATCAGAGAGGCAATATAAAACATTTTTAAATCGCATTGATTTAGGAATCAATTTTGAAAACAGCAATTCTAAACGTTATTTAAAATGTTTTTTAATTTAATAATATTTTAAAAGTTTTCTTATTTTCGATTCATATTTTTTTAATTTATGTATATTATCTTATTAGTAGTCTGCTACCCTTGTTTTGTAATTTTTAAATATATTTTATATTTCAGTTTTTTGTTTGCTTTCTTTTTTAATTAGGCAATAAACAATTCAAAATGGGTAAAATCCCACCCTCTCCAGCGCCGCTTTGGCAGCGTGGGCCAATTCGGTTGTCTTCTCACAAGGTTCTGAAAAACAATGTTAAATCAATTCATTAGTAGTGATTTGCCAAAATATTTAAATAGGTGTATTATTATTTTATTTGTAAGAACATATTGCTATTTCAGAAAATAATTTTTCAAATCAAGAAATCTTACTTTTTGTGTAATTAAAATCGGTTCTTTGCCGTGTTTTTAATGTGAATTTCTTGCTTTGAAAGACCAAATGTTGCAGTATTATAATTTAGAGACATTATTTTTTGGCTTTTTTGTAATTTAATAGGTATTATTCAAATAACTGATGATAATTCCAAATCTTAAATTTGAAGTCACACGATTGCATGTAAGAATTTAAAGCAAAAAAAACAAAGATTTTTGATTAAGAAATTTAATTGATTTTTAAATTTCCTTAAATGTTGTTTAAAACTTATATCCAGGAGTACCTTTTTCCATACGTAGTTAGTTGTGTGTTAAGAATATTTTTTTAAATAATATTTATATCTAATGACTTGAATACGTCAAGAAAGAGATTAATTTCATTTTTCTAAATTTTATTATTCTAGAAATCACAAACAAGCCTCCCTGGACTAATTTAAAAAATAATTTTTTTTAGCAAATTTAATTTCGATTTTCGTATATACATATCAATCTTAAATTTTAATTCGCATTTCTCGGGTTACTCTCACTCAATTATCCGTTTGTTGCTAATGTTAAATTATCATCACCTTCGCATGAATCTTCTGCCGCCGTTTGTTCATGATCCGTTTCAAAAGTATCTTCGCGGCGAAATGACTTAATTTTGCTGTATTATTTGTATAAAATTGGAAGCAGACCGCACAGGTACGTATCCAGGATTTGGGTTGAGGGATGGTAATTGACTGGGGCTCTATAACAGTTTAGCCTCCATAAATTTAACCCCGAATCGAAATAAATTCACAATTGCCCAAAATCAATTCAAAGGTATGAAATTTGTAAGAATGAGTTTAAATCGGCAAGGCAAACAAAGCCTTTACGAATGGCTAATTCGTGTATTTGAATTGATTTTGGGCAATAAATGTAAATTTTGGATAAATTGTTAAGTTCGATTTTTTGTTCGAGTTCGGGTTTCACAATGCGTCGGGAAAGATACCGGATTCGTAGCGACTCTGAAAAGCTATAAAATGATGTTTTTTTACGGAAATGTCAAAAATTGTATTTTGGGATTACATATACCGTGTACCCCCCCCCGTGTACCCCCCCCCCCCGTGTACCCCCCCCCCTGGATACGTGCCTGCGATTTACCTCTAGTTTTTGGAGGCCTTCGGATGTGGGGACAATCCAACGGCCGGGAGGCCAATGACCTAACAAAAGCAAGCGTTTGTTGTCAACCCTCCGTCCAGCCTCAACTGACATTGACCAATTTCTTCTGCACCAATTTGCTCAACGTCTCTGGTATTGTGTCGTAATTGCCCAACCCCAAAAGTGCCATTTGCGAAATGAGCTTCGCCTCGGACAGGCCGCCCTTTGGCTTTTCAATGTGAACACGCCGAACATCGCTAAAGGGGAAAGAATAACAGTCACATAATATTGTTAAGGGCGGGGACGACACCTGACGATGAACGACTGTTTTATGAATTGGTTTTGATTTTTAGTGGCCTCTGTCGGAAGTTCCGTGTCGTTGTATTCGGGTCGCATCCACGGGGCGGCCAACAGAAAGCCGTCAATGACAACCGAATGTTTGGTACTTTTGGAGATTTCGGGTCCAACGGAGAACCTAAGACAATCGCAATAAAATTTTTAAAAAAATCATCACGGCAAAATGATTTGACATCGTGTAAAAATAATACAAATTTTGATTGTACAAAAAATTTATTGCCCCGGCTTCCATACTTAATGGTCATCTCGGCAATTTTGCTGGGGCGCATGCACGTGGCGAAAAGTAGCAGCAAACCAATTCGTATAAGCGACACGCCAATTTGTCGTCTGTACTTTTTAAAGGTCAGCAAGCAGTCTAATGGAATGACCGAAGAGTTAGTTACCCACCGACCAATGCCTTCTTGTATTTGGGATCTTTGTGGTCAACCAAAAGGGGGCAAATTGGCTCCGTGCTGGCCAAAGGATGAGTCGGTCGGACAAAGTGCAGCCAAACATCCTAAACAAATTTTTTTGTTCTTCATTAGAGATCGGAGTTTTGAAAAAAACCTGGACCTGGGTCTGAATTTCCTGGATTAAAAATCCAGAATTGACTTGGATCCAGATATTTTTTTTACAAAAAACCTGGATTCTGGATCCAGGAAAAATCCTGATCCAGTCCGATCTCTATTCTTAAATATAAACTCAACGCGCTGTTTTGTCTTGCCTGGGCATTCATTCTGTTGCCACAGAGTTCGTCAAGGTGCAAAATCACTGCGCTTACCATCTCTTAAATCGAGATTTGAGCCTTTTAATTAATTCGTTTTTAATACCTTTCCTAGGAAAACCAGGCGAATATTTGTCGCCATTTGTCAGCGGGGACGAAATGAGGCCGATTTTGTTGAGTTTCCTTGCCACTTCAATGGTCACTTGTGGATCCATTTGGAGTCGATCACTCGCAAGGCAAAGCATTGTCAATGTGTTCATTGGAAGGGGTGGATCAAGTTCGACAAACTTGGAGCCAAACTCGGCGACGGACGCTTGACTGCGTCGCTGAATTGTGGGGCGAATGTACAAACTGACAACTAATCAAAATAGCAGCAAAAAGTGCAATAGCGGGACCACCCGTTTGCATAGGAAAGTACCAATTTGTAATTTGGGCAGGCCCTTATCCAGGGGGGGAAGGGGAAAATTCCCCTCACACGAAATCGAAAAAAAGAAAGAATAAATTTGCTCTTTCACGAAATTTTTTTTCAAATTCCCCCCCCCCCCTTCCCCGAAACCAGAAAAAATTTCCGATTACCCCCTCGGAAATTTTTTTTCTGGTTACGGGCCTGAATTTGGGTGAAAAAAATCATTGCATTTCATTTGTCAAAGCAAAAGAGAATACCTCCAAATCACGCAGTCGCTGTTCCGCGAAAACATTGCCAGTCCGAGTGAAGGGTCCACACTCATGTTCAACGACAAAACCCAACTGACCCTTGGCCACGGCAGACGGACTCTGCAGACGACAAATGACCTGAAGCAGCAAGTGGGGACACACTTGTCGATGTTTTGTTTTTAGAGGTGAAAAAACCTTCTCTTTGGTCTCCCCTGCACTGATGTGAGCCATCAGAATGTGAAGAATTTTCAATTGCGTGGGAAATTCATGTGGCGGAGGTGCAAAAGTGAACACTGAGGAGCAACGAGTCGAAGTCGGAGTCATTTGAAGGGCTGACGAGAAGACGGACGGAGAAGCCTACAATCAAAACAAAGACAATTATTAATCAACCAATGATGTGCAAACAATGGTGTACTAATGTGGTTTAGACCACATAAAAAAATTAGTCTTAAATTCATTTAAACATGTTTACAGGGGTTTTCGCGGTAGATGGTCACTGTATGAGGGTGCCATTCGAACCACGAACCCGAATTCGAACAATTTCTTAAAATATTTTTTAAAGAAATTGTTCGAATTTGGGTGTTTGGTCCATAAATGGCAGCTAGGACTTCGTGTTGCAATCAGTGACCATGAAAACCTTACAAAAACACATTTGTCATAACTTTGAAATTCGAAAACTTACAAAAATTTGGAGCAACAACCAAAGTATTAATGAAATTTGTTTTCTTAATGTTGAATTCTGGTTCGGGGTTCACTTAATAGAACCAACATTGATAGAATGTCGAAACGAATAAAAAAAGTGTTCGACTTTGGAACTGATAGTCTAACACGGGGGGAGGACCGCACTTACACCATATACATACATTTACTATTTGAAATTAATATTTTCAACATCCCAATGTCGTCCATCTTAATCGTTTTTTTGTCCCCTTTCACAGTGGCTCGAACTGACCTTCATACTCCAATTGTTCGCTATTCCCTCACAATTGCAACCACCATCGAAGCTGCACGCGCAAAAGAACTCATCTGTGAACAAATCCGCATGGACATCAAGGAAGTGCATATTTTCGTCGAGGACCAACGCCATGAAAAAATCAATGTGCGTATAAATACTAACAATAAGTCTGCTATTTTGGTACCTGAATTTCTCGGTTTCAAAAAAAAAACTCCGTTCTGGAAATTGGATCAAATGTCAAATAGACAAAACATGTCATTGGTCCGACTTTTTTAGGATTCGGGCTCGGGTTTTTTCAAAACCGATTGTTTTTTGTGTTTGCGCCTTGAGAAATTAACAGCTTGTTATATTTGACCCTTTTTCTTATTAAGCCTGTCTTCACACAAATGTTCAACGCCAAACCAAGCGCCGATGCTAGCGACATCGAAGCTCACAACTTGATCTCGACCATCCCGCTCAACGACATTACCATTTGGTGCATCGAATCTGAAACATTGGGTGCCGAAAGTGGAGACGGGCTGATCAATGCGCTGAAGAAAATGGTAAAGAACCTTTGTCCTAATTATTGTGTTAGAGCACCCTAATAGAACTCTGTCTTGAACCCCCGAGTTCGGATCATCATATTTTTAGCTAAACGTTTTCGCGCATTTTCACAGGTGGTCTGCTTCAAGCGATTCTTCTAAAATTTTGGAAATATTAGGTGGGGTTTCTAACGGAAAATTAAGCAGAAACAAATGACCGGGCTACGATAAAGGTAACTGCACTATAAAAAATCCGAAACGTTTGGCTCGTGGCTGTAGCACTAATCATTAAGCTAAGGACGTATCTAAAAACGTCCCACAAAAATTCAATATCAATTGGATTCTGTCATCTGAAATTTAAATATTAACTGAATAAATGATTTTTGCCTTACCAAATTTGAGATTCTTTTTCAATAAATTACTTTGGCTTGTGTAATTGGACAAATTTTGCATCGGAACCATCTAAACATTTACTTCTAATAATAATTGATTATAAATTTTTAATCGAAACAAAAAGCTTTATAAATTTTTAGTGAGCAGCAGCATTTAAAAAATTATACGAAAAAAACGAAAAAAAAATTTTAAACAAATCAACGGCAGCAGAAAAATCGAAAAACGTAAGGCTGCATTGAAGCTTAAAAACAAACAACAAAATTAGTTCTTCCAACAGAGTTTTGCCAAAAGATCTAATTATATATGTGTGTTTGTTTACCATTAATTACTTATGTTAATAATAGAATAAAAATACTCTCAATAATTATAAAACATTGAATAAGAATGAGATTTGCAAGAATAAATACAACTCTTTATGTAAACTTATCAAAAAGAATGTAGTTTTGCATGGGAATTATTTGTGGTTTCATTAGGAAAAATAAGTACATTAAATAAAAAAAATAAATATAAACATTAAAAAAATTCTAATTTTCACAAATATTACTTTGAAACCAAACGATAAAACTTATGTTACAAACGATATCAATTAACACTGTTGAAAAGTAAATGCCGAGCAAAACAAGGGAAAATCGGTGCTATGTGATTTCGCCAGTGGTTGATTTCGCCAGTGAGTGATTTCGCCAGTGGGATCTCGCCAGTGGGTGATTTCGCCAGCGAGTGATTT
>JAKKIK010002347.1:0-11638 GCA_024500135.1 Heterodera carotae
CCCCCCGCCCCCCCCCCCCCCCCCCCCCCCCTCCCCCCCCGCCCCTCTCCCCCCCCCCCCCCCCCCCCCCCCCGCCCTCCCCTCCCCCCCCCTCCCCCCCCCCCCCCCGGGGGCGCCTGATGAGAGGGACACTAATGGGACTCAATGGGTCGGTCACTCACTCATTTCACTTCTCCTCTCGATGAGATTGAATGTTAGTCAGTCATCACATATGAATTTATAGGAGAAAGAACGAACCAAAAATTTAAATCGCATCCAAAAAAAAATAAAATAAATTTTTGTTCCTTTTTTTGGAATTATACTCAGTCGGCTGTCGATGGATGAGACTGAGCGACACCGACCGACCCATTCATTCGCCGATTCAATTCACACTGAGAGATTGCGATCAGAAAAGTGCAGATCAATCCTCTTTAATAATGGATTTTACAAAGGCTCAAACCAAACTCAGTTTTTAAGTTAGCAATTCAAACATACAATGCATGTTAAAGACCGGACGGGGCCCGTATTCGGCCGGGATTTTCCCTGAATACCGTCCCATTTTCCAATCCCGGTCTTTTCAATCATCTCGATTTCGAACCATTCGCGTTGTATTGATAATTTGAAAATTTTAGAATTCAGCATTGATTGGATGCCATCCAATCCACAAGTGGTTGGTCATCCTTCGTCGGCCACTGGCACAATCGCCCCGGGCGACACTGTACGTCGTCATGTTGCCGACGACGTGGATGACAACGTGTTGTACGCCCTGTTTCGAATGGCCATGGCCGCAATTGTGGTAAGAGAAGAGAAAGGGGACACAAATGTTGGCACAAAATGCCTTCAAAGTGTAATTTCAAATTGCTATGGTAATGTCAGCCGCGTGGCTGCTATTTGTTTGAATACCCTCGAGGGCTTTTCCTAATAAGGCACGGGAGTCGAGACATTTTGTTTACACTATTTCTTCTCATTCCACCTTCACTTTTCTCTCCCCTCTTCCTATCTCTCTGAGATCTCTCCCTATCTCCCTCTTTGCCTTTATCCCTCTCCCTATCTCCCTCTTTGTCTTTATCCCTCTCTCTCTCTCTCTCTCTCTCTTTGTCTTTGTCCCTCACTCTCTCTCTCTCCCTCCATGTTTTCCCTCCGCTAGTCTCACCTATGAATATCTCCTAAATTCTCGTGCCATCATATGTTTGTTGTCATTGTTAGCCAACCAAACATGGCGGCTATAAATATGCCCACCTTTGTATTGCCAGCCGCACCCTTTCCGTTCCCCTCCCCTCCCCCAGTGCCAGTCCCTTCCCCTTCCCCTCTCTTCCCTTTTCCTCCCTTTCCCTTCCCCTCTCTTCCCTTTTCCTCCCTTTCCCTTCCCCTCTCTTCCCTTTTCCTCCCTTTCCCTTCCCCTCTCTTCCCTTTTCCTCCCTTCCCCTTCCCCTCTCTTCCCTTTTCCTCCTTTTCCCTTCCCCTCTCTTCCCTTTTTCTCCCTCCCCTTTTGCCCCCTTTTGTTGTCCCATTTTTGCCAAATAATACCAACAGCAGCGGCAGGTGGCCAAATGATGTCTACAGAATGTGTGCTCCTTCCCCTTGTTATGTTCAATGAAATCATTTGTATCGCTTCTTCTGTAAAGCCTGCCTTAACAAATGGAAAAGGAAAAGCATCTCTCTCTCTCCCCGTGCCCCCTCTCTCTCCCCGTCCTCCTCTCTCTCCCCGTCCCCCCTCTCTCTCCCCGTGCCCCCTCTCTCTCCCCGTCCTCCTCTCTCTCCCCGTCCCCCCTCTCTCTCCCCGTCCCCCTCTCTCTCCCCTTCCCCCCTCTCTCTCCCCGTCCCCCTCTCTCTCCCCGTCCCCCCTCTTTCTCCCCGTTCCCCCTCTCTCTCCCCGTCCCCCTCTCTCTCTCCCCGTCCCCCCTCTCTCTCTCTTTCTCTCTCTCCCTCTCTCTCTCTCTCTCCCCCTTTGGTCCGTTTTTTGCTTTACCATCGTCGGGCGGTTGACTCATTCGCAAAATCGGAAAATCTTTACGATTCGACAATTCTTTTGCGTCAATCATTTTCTCAATCCTCGAATATTTATTTCCTTTTTTATGTGTTAATTGATTATGTAGTCCACCAAATTCACACAATCATTTTTGATTGACATTAAAACGAAAAATCGAAAGACCCAAAATATTTTAATACAATTTTTTAAATCGCCAATCCAAAAAATATTTGTGAAAATAAATAATAACTTCATAATTATTAATATTTATGTACATATTATTTTTCCGAAGATATAGCCCCGGGGGTTATTTTGCAACTATGGCTCTATTTTCGGGGGTTTCTATTCTCGGAAATTGGTACCTTTATTATGTATTAGTACCGTCCGTAATGCCTAAAATAAATCCCTCTGAAATAGAGCCCCTCTTTTGATGTACTTCGAAAAATAGAGCTGCGGGGGCTTTGTTTTAAGAAATTACGGTAAAATAAACTTTTCCCGGAAGAGAAAAAAAGTGATTTGAGAAGAGAGAGAACAAAGGAAAGAGAAGAAATAAAGAGGAAAAAGGAACAAAGACGGAGAAAGAGTGCAAAATCGAGAACAAAAATTGGCAGAATAAAAAGGCCGAAGAATTTGTGCCTCGGGGAAATTCAAAGGCAAAAATGCCGTCGAAAGGAATGCCGTCCGCTGCGGGGGAAAAATGGAAGAAAAGGTTTCGAATTGGAAGAAAATGGACTGGCAAACGGAAGAGGAGGGGAAACAGGACGAAAGTCCAACAAGCCGAGTCCCCCTGGGGCATGCAGGTAAAGCCCACCAAATAAGGCATTATACCCCTAAAGGGCACTCTCCGCCCCGGTGGGCATGAACAGATATTTTCTTTAAAAAATTGTAACCAAATTAATTTTCAAAAAAAAAAGCAATGCCTAAAATGAATCCCTCAAATTATTTATTCTTTGCAAAGTTTGTTTTCACAAAACCCGTCCCATAAGTGAAATTGGGAAAAGATGAGGTAATCGAATTGTGCCCATCAGCCATAAAATAGTGAAAACATTTTTCTGTCGCATTTTGCGCGCGAAAGTTCCCTCAAAGACCTCCCCACCATTTTGTTAAGGGGGCAAAATTTTTCAATTTTCACGTTAGCTGAATTTTAAATTTTTCGCTTCGCGACACTTTTTATTGAGGCTTAAATTTGTTGCCTCCTCCCTCCCCTCCGGCGGGGGGTATTTTTCGTAGCGCCCCCATAGCCCCCTCCCCTCCCCTCTTCCACCACCGCCCATCCTCCACCACAAGTGCACCTTTGGCCTTCCAATTCCCGACCAAAATTGTGTTTGTTTGCTTGTCCCCCTTCAGTTGCCCTCCCTCATCGATTCCTCCACGCTATCCCCCCCCCCCCCCTCTCCCCTCGCACCCTCCCCCCTTTTTACCCAACCATTTCATTTTTGTCTCTTCTCCCTCCAATCACTTTTGATCATCCCTAGTCCACAGCGTGCTGAGTCGTTTCGTAAATTCCGCCACTATGGGTATTTCGTAAATCCGCCATTTTTTGCAAGTTTTTGGGCTATAATTGTTACGAAACGCCCATAGTGGCGGAATTTATGAAACGACCTAGCACCGTCCACAGTCCAAAGGCTCCTCACACCATGCCATTTTGCTGAACTGAATGCAGATCTGCTCAATTGGCATGGCGTTCCGGTCGATTTTATGTTTTAATTGTCCGATCAGTTTTTTGATCGGACTGTCTCTACACCGTTTCGGGAGAAAACTCTGCTGCCGGACATTTCGGTATTTCATTTCTGATCAGTCTGATCAGAAACTATCCTAACATCACGACCTTCCAAATTCCCTATTACAATCAAATTACTGTTTGTGCATCCCCACCCCATCGTCCACAATATTTGCGGGATTCCCTCCCCCGTCCCGCCACCCCACGACTCCCCCCCCCCCCCCTATCCGCAAAGCTCCCGATAATCCCATCGACCCCATTCCCAACCCAACTCGCCCCCCAATGGTACAACACAAAACATTCGTCGACCAAATGGAACGGAGGACTACTCACTTCTAAAAATCATGCTAATTTTTTGCTTCCAAAATTACAAAATGCCAATGCCATTATTCGAATTCACTTTTTTGACCCAAATATTCTTCCGCTGCTGACAGTTCCCAAATTTCCACAGGCATTTTTGCTGGCGACACGGGGACTTTTTGTGTCCGCCGCAGCTCAATCAATGGAACAGAATGAAGGCACAGAACAGAATTCGGCCAAAACGGAGAGGAAAAGCGCCGAAGGGGAAAAGCAAACGAAGAAACGGTACAAGCCAAAATGGGCGAATTGGCACGGATTAACTAAATTAAAATATGGGAAGGATTTAGCAAATTCATGCAAAAACAAGGGAAGGAAGGATTTGGCAATTTTTTCCCTCCAATCTTTTGAGGCCCCCCGGCGCCGCTTCATCTTCGTCCTCGTCATCATCCGACAGAGAAGACGATCGTCCGGATAAGGAAACGAAGGAAAAGGTGCCGCTAAAAATCGACACGGAAAAGCTTTTGCACACCGACACAATGCCCACAGAGGCGAGATTTAATAAAATTATTCATTTTTTAAAATTTAATTTTGTAAAATTTAGTCCGATAAATCAAATGTTTCGGAATGAATGCTTTCAAATTCACATATTTTGAATTTTAGGCCGCTGTTTTTGTGCCCGAATCGCCGCCCATTGTAATTGAAACTGTCGGAGTGCAAAGGGACAAAATTTGTGCCATATTTGAGGCCAAAAAGGCAAAGTTTCGTGAGGAATTGGGCCAAACGGAGGCAACGACAACGGCACCTTTTGCTGCTCCTATTTTTGGCGGGGACGAAGAACAAATGGCACAAAAGCGGGCTGCGGAAGAAGCAGAGGAGGAGGAAGAGGAGCAGCAGCAGCAGCAGGAGGAGGGGGACGATTTTGATGAAGAACAATTTCAGAGGATGGCATTTTTTGGCCGATTGGACTCAATTTTGGAAGTGAATGAATGGGGCCAAGGGGTGAAAAGCTAAAAGCGAATCGAATTAAGAATTCTTTAACTCATTGACAAGCCACCAATTAAAATGGCAATAATAATTATGGGTTGGCATTTGGTGTCAATTAATGCCCCATTGTATCTCCCCAACTGAACCAACCACCAGACAGATTAGTTGCACTTTTGCTCCCCCAATTCGCTTCGTCCGTCCCCCCAATCAATGGACGATGACCCCTACCCCCCTCCCCTCCCTCTCCTCTCCCCCCCCCAATACATCTCTCGCCGCCGTTCTCTCTCGCTCACCACACATTGCCCATAAAGAGTAAAGAGCACACTTTCCCCTGGAGGGTATTTGCTGACCCTCCGGACGACGGCCACTCCTCCGTGTGCCTTTGGTGGGGTGAGTGAGTGACCTTTCCCCAAAACCGCCATTTCTTATCGCCGTCCGTCCAATGCCCCCCGCCCGCCCCCTCCAATGATTTGAGTGCCGGTGAATGCCCTTTCGATCATAGCAAGAGTAATTTTACTTTTTCGAGTATCGTTGATGAGGGACAATCGAGATTGGGCCACTTTATTCCCGCCTCGCCCCTTTGGCTTTAATTTCCAAATTAAAAGATTTGCTTCATTTTGGCTTAGGAGGACAGCGACGAGTTGCGCAGTGCCCAGTCCAGCAGAGCGTCCACCGCGCGGCAACAGTGCCCGCGGCGTGCCCACAGTCCGCCGGAAGAGGCGCAAAAGCACGGCATTGTTGAAGAGGAGCAGCAGCATCTTCACCCTTCCCCTCTGTTTGGCCATCCGTTTGAATTCATTTTCACGCGTCAGCGAAGTGCCCGCGGCGCATTCAGCCAAAATTCGGGCGGTGCCAAAGTCGACGAATTGGAAGAGGGCACCAAAGAGACAACAGACATATCACTGCCCAAAGTGCCACCACTTAAATTGGACGAACTGTCGCCGGAAGGGAAGACACCATCCGAAGTATTTAATGTTATGACAATTAATTTAAATTATTTTCAAATATATTTATTTCATTTTGATCAGACCGAGTACAATAGCCCATCGGACACGGACACTGTGCTGATCAGAGAGGAGGAAGAGCAGGTACAGTCCGGGGGGGATTACCGTAGACGGATTAGAGTGATTACAAAATTTATCATAAATAATTTACGATTTGCGAAAAGTTAAAATTTTACATAGAGTACAAAAAACGAAATGATAGCCCGCGAGCCACGCGGATGGAAACAAATAAAATGAGCCAATAAATCGATTTTGGAATGGGCGGGGGGAGGGGGGGGGGGGGAAAGGTGACACAAAACATTCACTCAAATCATCATTTGAATGGGACATCGCAAAATGCAGCAGCTCGACGACCCGCCGAGCTTATCGGACGGATGGACAGACGGACGCTCATTGAAAGTGCCAATAAAATCAACTGACAAAACTTAGCGCCCAATCTCACTGAAAGTGCCAAACTTAGCGTCCCCACCATTGAAAGTGCTTAGGGTCCCCACCATTGAAAGTGCCAACAAAATCAACTGACAAAACTTAGCGCCCAATCTCACTGAAAGTGCCAAACTTAGCGTCCCCACCATTGAAAGTGCCAACAAAATTAGCTGCCAAACGTAGCGTCCCCAAACAATTGAAAGTGTTAAACTTAGTGCCCTCAAATTATTGAAAGTGCCAAACTTAATGAAAATGCCAACTTAGCGTCCTCAAATCATTGAAGAGTGCCAAACTCGGCGTCCCACACCAAAACATTTTCAATTAGCGATTCAAATTTTAAAAATTACATTTTATGGTCGGCTGCGTTCACTTTCATAGGAAGGACCACAAAAAATGGCCTAGGAGGAGGAGGAAGGGCCCAATGTTCAATTGGAATGCCTTAGTGTTTGTGTGTGATTCATCCGTTAACCTTCTCCATTCCCCGCCCCGTCTTTACATACAAAAACTATCCCTCCGGGGGAAGGGGACGAGGAATTTGCGAAAACTCATTAATCAATGCTTTACATTTAAAGCCCAATGTGAGTGTGATTTTATTTGAGCAAATGATATTTTAATGAAACTAAGTTGTTTTTTTAGGAAATCCCAATCAAAATGTTCCATCCGCCGCCAACCGACGCTGACCGTGATCAGAGTGAGCTGGTGGAGACGATGACTGATCAACAAATCACTTCCCGGGGAACACCGCCACCAATGTAAATCAATGCTCATGGTGATCTGTCCCCCCCCCCCCCCCCCCCCCCTATTCCTCTCCCGCTCCCTACCCCTCCCTACCGCCCCTATCCCTACCGCCCCCTACCCCCCTCCCGCTCCCTACCCACTACCTCCCCGCCCTCTCCCCCTCCCTACCCCTCCCTATCCCTACCCCCTCCTCCCTACCTCGTTCCCCGACAAATTTGGTCGGTCGCCCGATCCCTGCAGGGTCCAGCCCCCCCCCCTTTTTGCCCCCGTAGGATTGAGGGAGAACTCATCCTTCACCTCTGCGACCATGCTCTATGTAAATGTACATATTTGAAAAAAGGCATTACCATTATTAATCGGCTGATGGATTGCGCCTCCTCCCCCGTCCCCTTACGACGATTAAACTTGTTTTCCCTTATCTCACGGATCTTCGCCCTTCTCCCACCGGTCGGTCCCCTCCCTCCCCCATCTTTGCCCTCTTCCATTTGGGTGTTCGCTTCGCCATCCCCCGGGGGGCCGTTTCTTCCCAACGGTGCGATCGGCGGCGATAACTTATGTTTGTGTACAGTCTCCGCAAAGAAATTTTGTCAAAATTGTTGAAAACAAATTCAAATTCTCCAATTTCGTAGTGCTGACAACGCGCGTTCTCCGTCCATGTCAATTAACCTTGATAGAAGCCGGTAAGCTGCTGAAAATCCTAAATACTATTCGTAATAGAACCCCCGGGGCACTATTTTAATATCCTCTAAAAAGGGGGGGTTAAATACAGGGTTGGTTCTATTAAGAAAATTTGTGCCTTTTAGTGAATCTGAACAGCTTGACCATTCCATCTGTTCCGATCCACAATTGGACGAGAGTTTGATGGCGGCGAGTTTAATCGCGGCACACAAAAGGGCCATGGGGGACGAGGAGGAGGAGGAGGAGGAAGAGGAGACGCCAAGGGCCATGGAAAAGCAGCGAGAGTACCAACCGCCGACGGGAACGAGTTCAACACGGCACGATGAAAGGTATGCGCAGAACGAAAAGCCGAATGTGAGGGAGAGAGAGTGAGGAAGAGTGGTAGAGATAGGGAGAGAGAGTGGAGTGGGGGAGGGTGAGGGAGAGAGAGAATGATAAAGAGAGGGAGAGAGCAAGGGCGAGAGAGAACGATAAAGAAAGGGAGAGAGCAAGTGAGAGAGTGGGTGAGAGTGGTAGAGAGAGGGAGTGAGGGCGAGAGAGAACGTTAAAGAGAGGGAGAGAGCAAGGGAGAAAGTGATAGAGCGAAGGAGAGAGTGGGGGAGAATGATAGAAAGAGAGAGAGAGAGAGAGAGGGCATGCTTCGTTTTGATGAGTCTTTTTCCCGCTTTTCAGACAATCTTCAACTTCCTCATCCGTCGTCGATGGTGCCGAAATGGATGACGAAAAGGACGAATTGCCGCCACCGCCCCCGTCGATGGTGCAACAAACGCTACGGAACGGTGTAATTCCGAGAACAGTACAGGAAGAATACACGGCGGACGACTCTCGTCAACCTTCTCATCTCCATCAACGCCATCCTCAAATTCATCCTCTTCCGACCACCGCGCAATCCCATCTTCCTCTTCCGTCTCATCATCTTCCGTCCCATCATCCTCTTCCGTCTCATCATCCTCTTCCGTCTCATCATCCTCTTCCGACCACAGCGCAGTCCCATCTTCCTCTTCCGTCTCATCATCTTCCGTCCCATCATCCTCTTCCGTCTCATCATCCTCTTCCGACCACAGCGCAGTCCCATCTTCCTCTTCCGACTCATCAGCTTTCGTCCCGTCTTCCACTTCCATCATATCATCCTCTTCCATCCCATCATCCTCTTCCGACCACCGCACAGTCCCATCTTCCTCTTCCACTCCATCATGTTCATCCTCACCATCCTCCGCCTCCTCCACCTCCACTTCTGCCGCCGGTATCAAAGCCATCATCGACTCTGCCGTTGTGGGGACGTAATGAGCGTCTTGCCGGATATCTGCACGGATATGGAACTTTGTTGGGCAAGAACGACGCTGTCCGCGCGGATGAGAAGGAGAACATCATTGTTGGGCCGCAAAGGGATCGAAAATTGGAGGAAAAAGAGCGCCGTAGGGCGGCGGCGGATGATTGGACAGTGCATCCGATCATGCTGAAGGAGGACAGAGCCGCACGGCTCGAAGAACGCGTGATTCCCATTCAAATCAGAACGGGGACAGAGACGCCGCAGGCGTGGCGCGAATCGCCGCTGCTTCATTCGCCGAGGGCAATCGGAACGGAATGGACAATCGACGCGGCGGCAGTCCGTCGAGCAGAAGATCCGTCGATGCTCAACGGACATCGAAGAATCGGTGGGTGGGGAAACAGTACGAAGCAGGGCTTAAAGTGGCTATTGGACAAAATGTCCCACGACAAAATAACCACTGACAAAATGTCCTACCTGTAAAAAATTCATTGATCGTATGGGATATTTAGTCGGTGAGACATTTTGTCGCGCCAGGCTTAACGCAGCTTATCAGCCTGACAAGATCAATAATCCATGGATCATTTTACTGATCAAGGTCTTCTCAGATAGACCTCATCTCTTCCCAAATCGTTCATTTAATCAGACATACGCCTCCCCTTCTCCCCTCCCTCCTCCCCTTCTCCCCTCCCTCCTCCCCTTCTCCCCTCCCTCCTCCCCTTCTCCCCTTCCCCTTCCCCCGCCGGGGTCCCTCCCCGCCCCCTCCTTCACTTCCCGTTCAATCGCCCAATTCATTCTCGACCAACGATGAATGTGCACATTCCGGAGGATCCTTGCATTGCTCATTGGAGGACGAGTCATTCGCCGCCTCCCCCGCTTTGTCCCCCCGCCCCTTTTGCCTTCGCAGGGGGGAGACGAAGAAGGGCGGAGGAGGGCAATTTTGGACGGACGACGACGAGTCACCCCAACTCAGCAACCACCCACAAACAGTACGGACAGACGGATACATGGCGAGTGGGCGTCAGGAATGAGAGGAAACATGCAGAGAGAGAGAGAGAGAGAGAGAGTAGAGAGGGCATAGAGAGAATGAGGGGAGAGAGAGAGAGCGTAGAGAGATAGAGAGGGGGGGGGAGGGGGAGAGACCAAAACCCAAAGACTCCCCGCGGCGATCATCTGGCTCAGCTGCTGCTGCTGCTTGCCGTGAAAAAGCTCTCTCTACAATTTTGCAAAAGACCAAATTATTTACATGAACTTGCACAATTTCACTTTGTAATAATTTAATTGATCATTTCCAATTTCCATGGGTGGGACTGTGTTGTTCGTGACTCAAATGACTCGTCGTCCATCAGCGCCCTGCCCCTTTTTCCCCTCCCACCCCCAGCCCATTCGTCTCTTCGTCCTCCCCCTCCCCCCGGGCGATGGGTTCCATTGCCCAAATCGGAAAGGGATCGAACGGTTCTTCCTTCTTCCCCTCCCTCCTCCGTTTCCCCCCCCCCCCAAGGTCTTTCTTTTTGCTGCGCGTCCATTCATTTCCGTTTTTATTGCCTCTTTTCACAACATTCAAATCGATCTTTAGCAAAGTCATCTCCTCTTCCTCCTCTCTTCGCTGATCTGTGAGGGAATATCAATTTAAACATTTGCTCTAATTTCAGCACAAATGGCCACTGATCCGTCCTCCGTTCCTTTGCCGCCACCGTATTATTCTTCAACAACAATACCATCGAAGGTAAAGTCGGCACATAAGCATTGGCAATAGTCGGACAGTGAGGGCACAGGTGGCAGTGAGGTCGGAGGAAGGGGGGAGGGGGAATTATAGAGGAAGAAAGAGGAAAGATAGGAGATGGAAGAGGAATGGGGAGGTGAGAGGAAAGAGGGAGCCGACAGGAGGAGGGGTAGAGGGGGTGGGGAAGGCAAAAAGGTAGCAGGGTGATGGAGGTGTTGACTCGGGAGCAAAAAGGGGGAGGAGAGCGATGGGAGGGAGAGGAGACGGGAGGGAAGCGGGGGAGGGGGTGGTAGGGAGAGGGGGGCGGGTGGGAAAGAGTCGTATTTTGTAAACCTTACTATGAGTGGCTGCTTTTTCTGGAAAGAATGCGAGTTTGTTTTCAAATTCAAAATGTGTTGCCCTTTTATACTCTCCTCCCCCAAAAAAGTACCCCCCCCCCTCTCCCCTACCTAATTCACTTTTATATTTTGTGTTCATTTAACACTCGAGCAACGAATGCCTTTTAGTCAATTGTTGTTTTTTTTGTGATTTCATCAGTCAGCTAGCTTCTGGCTGACAAATTATGCGGACGGAGGGAGGGGGGGGAGGAGGGTCGGTGGTGGGATGGGAAGTGGGGTGGGGGAGGGAGAGGGAGAGGGAGAGGGAGAGGGAGAGGGAGAGGGAGTGGCTGGGGGGGGGCAAGGGATGCGATTGGGAAGAGGAGGGGGGGGGGGGAGGGGGACAGGGGGAAGGGAGAAAGGGGGGGGAAAGGGGGGGGGAGGGGGGGGGGGGGGGGGGGGGGGGGGGGGGGGAGGGGGGGGGGGTGGGGGGGGCGGGGGGGGAGATGGGAGAGGGAGAGGAGGGAGATGGG
>JAKKIK010002348.1:0-11635 GCA_024500135.1 Heterodera carotae
GGGGGGGGGGGGGGGGAGTGGGGAGGTTTGGGGGGGGGGGGGGGGGGGAGGGGGGGGGGGGGGCGGCGGGGGGGGGGACGATTTGCTACGGATTTCATGACCCTCTGCTCTCCTCCCCCAGTTCTCTTCTCTCAATCTCGCCTCCTCTCCTCCCCCAGTTCTCTTCTCTTAATCTCGCCTCCTCTCCTCCCCCAGCAGTTCGTTCCCCCTCCCGCTTCCTTCCCCGCCCCTCAAAGTGCCTTCCTCCAACCTGTGCCAATGGGGGGCTTCCCCTGCGGCAAAGTCTTTCGGCCACTGATCGCTGAACATTAATTTTCCGTGCCGCCCTTCTCATCGTTTTGCTGTCCTTCTCGTCATCTCCGTTCTCTTCTTCCTCCGAATAATTAATAGTAAATGAAAGCGACGTTTCGTCTCCTTTCAAATTGGCATTTGGTAAGTTTCGTCGGCGGATTGGAGAAAGAAAGTCGTCAAAATGCAACGACTGGCACTGAATTGGGGAGGTACAATCGTCGACCATTGGGATCTCATCGACGGATGAGGCTGATCGGTTTTTGGCCAAATTCCACTGATCAATTTGACAAATGGGCGAATTTGGCAGAGGCAGAGACATTCTCATCGCCAACATTTTGGCCTTTTGTTCTTGTTTTTGACGTCGAAATAGAACAGGATAAGGCTGTATGCAATTTTTGAACTGTTCATCGTCAGTTGAGCCCTCTGCAAAATTGACGCAAGGAGCAAAAGCGGCACTCTTTTTGGGGCACATCTGCGCGTGAAAAAAAAAATTAGTTGAGAGAAGATTATTTGGTGTGATGGGCAAGGGAATGGAACTGGCCAATGGGGAGATAGAGAGAGAGAGAGAGAGAGAGAGAGAATGTGAGATGGGAGAGAGAGAGAGAGAGATGGAAGAGGGAGAGAGAGAACGAGAGAGAATGTGAGAGAGAGAGAAGAGAGATGGGAGAGAGAGAGACATAGCTTTATAATGTATGCCAAATTTGTAAAAATAGGTGGAGTAATAAAAAGGTATAGCCCAAAGACTTGATTGGGACTCTCAGTTTAAATCACCACCGCCTAGCACAATGCCCGTCCTCAAAATTGGATTTTGTTACGAATAATGAACAAAACAGTGGAAAGACTGGGAGAAGTGCCGGTGGACCTTCAAAGAGGCATTAGGCGGCCAAATGTAGCTGGAGGGAATTTGAAGAATGGAGCCGAAGAACAAACGGAAGAATGAATCAATGACCAAATTAGGGAAGGATGGATGCGAGAGAGTGCAGAGACAGAGAGAGATAGAGAGAGAGGGGAGAGAGAGAGAGAGAGAGAGAGAGAGAGAGAGGGGAGAGAGAAACGAAAGAGTGCCGCGACGGACTAAGGGAACCATTTCGACCCCCGAAGTTAGGGGCATTAATAAGCAGCGAACTTTTCACATTTGGTGTCATTCGAAAGTTCTAATTTTTATAGAAAAAACACAAAATAAAATTATAGAAATTCTTGGCCTTTTTCACAAGTCGTACTTTTTCGAGACTGCTATTCAATTACTTAGCTTCTTCTACTTTTCTTTTCTTGTAGACATATGGAGCTTTCCGAATGACACCAAGATGAAAAGTAACAAGAAAGTTATGGCGCCCAAAAGACGAAACTCGTTGCCATTCATATACATATGTATAAGGTACATATATTACCTCGTTTGCCTCTTCTTCCTCATTATCCGTTTCACGCATCATCTCTTCCTTTTTCCACCTTTCTTTGTCTTCCTCTTCTCGCTTCTCTCTATCTTCCTCTTCCCACTCCTCTCTATTTTCCTCTTTGTCTTCCTCTTTCCACTTCTTCTTCTCTTTGTCTTCCTTTTGCCACTTTTTCTCTTTGTCTTCCTCTTCTCGCTTCTCTTTGTCTTCCTCTTCCCACTCCTCTCTATTTTCCTCTTTGTCTTCCTCTTTCCACTTCTTCTTCTCTTTGTCTTCCTTTTCCCACTTCTCTTCTTTGTTTCCCATCATCCGCCATTCCTTTTCATCTTCAACACTTTCTGTGCCCATTAGGAGGCCAAAGTGTGTTTTGCTATGGCTCATTTGCTTCTTATTTGTGAAATGCTTTATCTTTATCCCTTCTCCTCCCCCCGCTATTGTGCTGTCCTCTTCTGCTTCTGCTGCCTCGTCCAGTGGGAATTCTGCTGGCGGTGGTGGCGTTGCTTTTGCAAATTTGCCGTTCCAAAGGAGTTGAGAGTCCGATCGCGAAGTCGGCAAATTCCTTCGGCACCGCGTGATCGGATAGCAGTTTCTGCCTACAAAGACGCGCATTTGTTTTCGGGGTGGTTGGGGCACCGCACAAACTGAAAGTATCCAATAAATTTATTCACAAACCAATTGTGGGTGAGGGGGCGTGATTAATCCCTCCCTCCCCCCCTGGGTGGGGTGAGTGAAGGTGGGATGTTATTAATCCGCTGGTGGGGTCAGGGGGGGAGGGGTAATTAATCAATTACCCAATCTTTCCTCTTGCACATCGTCATTCTCTTCGCCGTCCGATGTTGTCGACATAATTTCTTCCATTTCGTCCTCTTTTCCGCGCATGTGCCATTCATTCGTATCAATTTTCAAATGCTTTATGTTCCGCAGTTCCCCTTCAATTCTGTTCGATTCGTACAGGCTCCGCAACTCCGCTTCTTTTTCCTCTTCTTCTTCCTTCTTTGCTTCTTCCTTTTTTTCCTCCCCCTTTCCCACATGCTCTCTCTTTTCTATTTCTCCTTTTGCATCTCCCTTTTCGATCTCTCCTTTTTCTTCCTCCCTCTCCTCCTTCTTTTCGATCTCTCCTTTTTCTTCCTCCCTCTCCTCCTTCTTTTCGGTCTCTCTTTTTTCTTCCTCCCTCTCCTCCTTCTTTTCGATCTCTCTTTTTTCTTCCTCCCTCTCCTCCTTCTTTTCGATCTCTCTTTTTTCTTCCTCCCTCTCCTCCTTCTTTTCGATCTCTCCTTTTTCTTCCTCCCTCTCCTCCTTCTTTTCAGTCTCTCCTTTTTCTTCCTCCCTCTCCTCCTTCTTTGCATCTCCCTTTTCAGTCTCTCCTTTTTCTCCCTCTTCCTCTGTCCACTCATATGCTCCTTCTTCCTTTGTTGCTCTTTTCCTCTCTTTCCCACCTTTATGCTTCTGACTCCTTCTGCTTAGTCCACTTGGTGCCGACCAACTTCCATTAGCTTTGTCACCCTTCAGAATGTTTCTTCGGCATTTTCCTTAATTTTCATTTTGGCTAATCGATAATCCGAAACCAATGGCACACCTTCTTCAACTGCGTCTCGTTCCTCTTCCCCTTCCCAGGCACAAAGTTCATCTTCAGACTCCGACCCTTTCTCAGAGTTTGCCGCGGGGGCCGACCATCGGCTAATTGCGCGCCCATCGACGGGAAGGGAACAAGCTGAGGAGGAAAAGCTCCGACATGATGAAGCGCGGCTTTCCATGTGATGAGACATTCGAAATTGGAGAACATCGCCTCGGGCCAAATGGATCAATTCTTCAATGCCTTCCTCTTCTTCGTCTCGTTGTTGGTTGCCCTCTTTCTTAACGATTATGGGACAGTCGAAGGGCGTTGTGGAATTGGCAAATCGAGGCGATTGAAAGCCGGCAAAAGCGGATTTGGATTTACGAAGGGGAAACAGAGTGGTATGATGGGCGATTCTGTCAAGAAAATAAACCGATTTCAGTCAAACCTTTTAATTTACATTTCCTCATCGCTATCCTCCCCCTGTTCAATTTCTTCCGCTTCCAAATGCAATGGCACCATTTTATTATGCCATCTTTGCCTTTTTGCCAAATTCTAAACCAAATTTGTTTTTGGGTTGTCAAAGCAAAACGACCAAATTGGCATGTGCCGAACAGCTTTGTGTCAATGTGGCGGTTGTTGTTCTTCTGCTGCTGGTAACGTCATGGTCAAAGTTCACAAAAAGTGATGACTTCTGCTGGAGGAGGCGCTCAATTTCGTCCTCCTCATCGTCCGTTTCCCTCTTCTGCTCATTCCCAAACTCAACTTTATCATCATCATCCTTTTCTTCTTCTTCCTCTTCCTCTTCATCCTCTTCTTGATCTTCTTCCTCTTCCTCTTCATCCTCTTCTTCTTCTTCATATTCATCCTCTTCTTGTTCTCCTTCAAATTCATTATCTTCTTTATCGTCATCTTCGCGTTCTTCTTCCTCTTCACTCATTTCATTTATTTTAAATTTTTCATTTCCAAAAAGCGCTTTTAAAGTCAATAAATTCGGTGCCGAAGAATTGACCATTTACTGCTGAATTAAATAGAACAAAAAATGCGTAAAAAGGCACGAATGGACGGCGGGATGAATGGGAATAGGATAAATACATGGATATGATGGCTTTTCCTTTCGTCCATCCTCCCATCGATAAGCTTAATGTTTGCTCGGTAATTTATTGACTGTCTCCGGAAATGGCACGAAAACGGAAAAGAAAGGAAAGAAATAGGCGAAATAAAAGTTGGAGAGAAGAAAAGAAGTCACACAAAGAAGAAGGAAGAGAGACATTGCATTTGTATGTGAAAACAGTCAAAAGGATGCTTCGCCCCGCCGGGCATTTGCCACCAATTGGAATGGGAAATGAAAGAAATGACAAATGGCAAATGGGTAATGCCTTCAGCAGAAGCAGCAACAGGGAGAGAGAGAGGAAAAGCGAGAAAGGGGAAAAGCATCTCTCTCCAAAACAATTGACGTACGGCAGAAATGGGTGAGTGCCAAAAGCAATTCCATTCATTCAATGGCCGAGCCAAAGAGAAAGAGAGAGGGGAGGGGAGAGAGGTGCCATAAACGGAAGGGATGACCGACCGACCCTTTTTTTTAATTAATTTGCGGATTTGTCAAAATATTTTGGTTCATCTCTTTACAAAAAAATGCAAAGTGTCATTACATTTAAGCATAAAATGCATTTGTTGAATGGGTTGGACAAAGTGCAAAAAAAAGAAAGAAAAAAGCAAATTAATGGACTGGCGAAAGAGTGGGAGAGAAATTGTGCCGATAATGGCAAAAGAAAACGGACATGAGGGAGGTGAACGAAGTAAAAATAGTGAAGGGAAGAAGACAGGCAATTAAGCAGCATCTGTAATGAGCGGGCTGTTTTTCCGAGCCGAGAAATGATGGCCAAAATGAGTTTTTTTTCGAGAATAGCGCATGAATCGATTCTCGAAGGAATTCTATGGGGGGGGGGGAGGGAATAAAGAGGAAAAAAGGAACGGCACGGCACGGGATGATGAAAAGGGAAAAGCAATGCATTAAAAGAGGCGGGCACGGAGGCGGGGAGAGCGGGGGGGAGGGGGGGGGGGTAATATCTTCCGAGGCGGGAGCGGGCGGAAGGCCGCGGGTGGGCGGGGGCGGGGAATAGACGGAGGATAATCTTTTCCCCTGCAGCTATTATAAATATTTGTGACAAATTTTGGAGGGTTTTGATGGCCAAAAGGAGCAAGAAGAATTAAGCCAAACAAGCCAAGTACAATAGACGCACAAAATGTACGGGAAAAGGGCATTTAATTTTTAAAGTGAAAATATTTGCAGGGAAAAATACAGCACAACAAAAGGAAAGTCAATGTTGAAAATGATGAATTTTAAACAATTTGCGCATGCTTAAAAATAAAAAGTCCAAAAAAGTCATTTAAAAGGCCAAAGAAAATTTGAAATCGAATTGTCCATCAAAAATTGAACGTTTCTCTGCCAAATGTTTGAAGTGCCGCGGCGATGGATTCAAATGCCATCAAAGTGTCCATGCTGCTGGACTCGTCCGCTCTTTGTTGCTCTTCCCTATCCGCCTTTGTGTAGAATATACGAATAAAGTCGAGAATGACTCCATTTGTCCATCCAAATCCGGATTGAGCCGGATATTCCCCTCCAAAGCCCGGGTGGCCATTGTCAAAGCGCACGTCGTACTTCTCCCAAATTTGGGAGATCTTTTAAAAAATGGAAAGTGAGTTTTTTAAGTCAATACAAAAATATTTGACTCTGTGTAAACTTTCAGAGATCGCATCCCTAAATAAGACAAAGCGTGCCTTCGTCTCGTCAGTTGCATTAAACAGTCCGTTGTAAGCAGTCGTAAGAAAAGCGTCCGCAATTTTCCGTGCCATTCCGGCAGCCGTCCCGGAGACATTTTGGCATTGGAGCAGACTCAGTACAAACAAATGTTGTTGGGGTGCCCATCCGTTGGGGAAGTCCCATTGCTCGTTGGAATTGCGCTCCAACGATGACGGCACTCCGCCTACAACAAAATGAATCATTGCGTCGTTAGTTACCCTTTGGTACCTTTGAATCCGAGTGCTCCGCTTCCTTTGAGATATTCCATCACTTTTTGGCATTGGCCTCTTTTGCCCCCTTCCGTCGCCAACAAAAGGGGGTAAATGTTGCTGGGGTAAAACTTCTTCCTCAGCTGCCTCTGTTTCAAGTCCAAGTCAAACCAAATGCCGTCCTCGGCATCCAAAAAGATTTGATTGATATCCGACGAAAGGGCATCTGCCATTTGCTGGTACATTTGTCCCTTTCTGTGGATAAGGGAGGCTATTATCCTGCAGATCGATCGACAGGCTCAACCGGCGGTCCTTCAACACATCGCCGTACAATCTTGCCAATGTTTGGTAATTCAATGCCATGAACACGTTCAAGTCCACGGGCACAACTTCGCTGGTGGCAATGGCCGTCCGTCGCATTGCGTTCGACGGTGTCCCCCATTTGTACCAGCGCGAGCTGAAGTCGAGGCCCGACTCGCAAGCACTGGCCGTGGAAGACCTTTTGTAGCGGCAGGTAAACGAAAATGGATCAGCCAAATGTACCAGAAAAACGTCGCGTCGTTTGCCTCCATGCCCAATTGGTAATCTTCGAGAAAATTCTCGGGCCGAGGACAGTCGGTGATGGCCTTTAAACTTTCGTTGATTTTGGTCGCATTTTAATTGCCATCACTTTGTAGCGGAAAAGGGAATAATCATTCCCGTCAAGATGGACAAGCACTGTTCTGTTCTCTTTCCACCACAACAATTCCAACTCCGCCATTGGCAAATATTCGGCCAAAAATGATTTGTTGCCAGTCGCGTCAAAATAATCGGCGATCATTTGGCTGAACAGCGGCGGCTGACTTCGGCGGGAAAGTCTTGGGAAATAAAAGTGAAATGAAAAATGACGATTTGGGTAAAGTCAGTCTCTCACTGAACATTTCCCGAATTGGGAATGAACCCGCGGAATCGAAGTAAATGCGCGAAGTTTTCAAGCATTCCCCGTGCTGTTTCAATCAAATTCGAGAAGTAAAGGCCTGATTAATTTGAGTAATGAAAAAGTAAAATTAGTCCCAAAAATGCCTTTGAGAATCCAAAAAGTGTCCCAGTAGAAATACAGTTTAAACAACCCCCCGGGCACAAGAAATCTGTTTGGCACATGTACGACTGGATATCTGTCCTGATTCACATTGACATCGTCGGTAAATTTCCGTGACAATAATGGCCATATCTGATGAAGGGACTCGGCAAATCTCCTGAAAAGTATCTTTTTCCATGGCACTCTCAGAATGCCATAAACACCTCATTTTATTGCTATAGATTTTGTGAAAGTTCTGCGGGTTCGATTCCCAATCTGTTAAATTTGCAGGTATCAAATACGATGAACTTGCAAAATTTTCCTCGCAAAATTGTAAAAAGTCGCCTCTTTTGACCGAACCGTTTCTGATTATTCTAAACATTGGAAGAATTCGGCGATTATTATCTTTGCCGAAAACCTTTTGAAATTGGCCATAACGACCGCTGGTTCATGCAATAATTTTGATCCGGGACATTGCCCTTGGACGCCGAAATACCACGCAGTGCTGATCAGAAAACCCGAACAGAAAATGGGCGACAAAGGACCATCGCAAATGGAAACGGAACAATTGGCATGGAAGGAATGGGGAGGCGGAGAAGCGGCGGGAAAATGTTGCCGGGAGACGAACTGCTCGAAGTGGACGAATGGGTCGGGTAGCATTTGGAGAGCACAGAATGAGCGGGTCACAAATAGTTGAAGCAGCAGGAGGGCAAGGAGGAGGGGAGCACCACAGAAAAAGTCCATGACAATTCTCAAATGGGGAGGGAAAGGGAGAGAGGGGAGGGGAGGGGGAGAGGGGGGGGGGCAATGCTCGTCAGCCCCCCCCCCCCAAAAATCGATCATTTGGGACACTGATAAGGTGATAAGTGTCCGTCGGTGGATGGGTGGTGACCATTAACAATTAAAAGGTGGGCAGGAATGGCTAACAATGGCAATGCATGCTGTGCAAAAAATCCAAATCGCTCTGTGCCAAATACTCTCATCAGCTTTCGTAGATTTTATGAAATTTTTTTTTTTGAATATAAAAATCAAATTAAAATACAATGTAATAAATTTGAGCAAAGGCGACATTTTCAGAGTTCCATTAACTTCTCGTCAAATAATACCACCAATAAAAAGCTGAAAACCAAAAATACAAATTACTGTAGCAACGCATTTACAGTACCATTGAACAATGCAAAAAGTGCGGGAAAGAGTCGGGCGGCGACGGCATCGACGCGGTTGCTCAACTCGGTGGGTGTTCGCCATTGTAAGTACGCTTCATCATCGTCATAGGCGAAGCTCCTTGAGAAAGAATGTGGCACTGTAATTGGTTACAGTATCCGATAAATCCACCAATTATTACAGTACGACAAATGGGTACCTTCGGTGCCTATGCCTTATCAGACTGTAACGGCGGCGGCTGTACACCCTTTTCAGCAGTGAGCCGCCCGGCCTTCGGATTTCGTTGCCCTCCGCCGCCGCCGCCGCCGATACAACTGCTTCATTATTACCATTTTGGTCCACACTAATGGAATTAGTGTTAAGCATCGAAGAAGGGAGGCCAAGAGAGTTTCGCGGTTGGGAACTTAAAACAGTGAGAAATTAAAAAATATATATATATGAAAAATGCCTGAGGGAATGTTTCTGCGTAATCCGTCGACTTAGCCTTTGCCGATGGAATTTGACCAATCTGCGTTCGTGGCTTTTCTCGACAAAGCCAACGAGGGCAAGTTCGACGAGAGAAGAGAAAATAAAAGAAACGCAGACAAAGAACCAAAGATCAATTGCCTGTGCCAAACTTGTCACATTTCACACAAACCCAATTTAAAAAGGGAATGAATGACTTTGACAAAAGAAACACGTGGCAGGTTTTTGACGACATTTCCAAATTGGAAGGTCAATGCCATGAGACTGAATTAAGAGATATTGGATGGACAACAACGACGGAAGAAGACGACAACAACGACCTGGACACGCCGAGCGTAATTCTGGCAGGAAGCGCCCGGCTGTCGAGCCAAAAAGCGATCCAACTTTTGTGAGAAATGCCAAAAGGTTAGTTAATCAGTTGAGAAATTGGGAAAGGACTGAAGCGGACCTTATGAACACGGACAGATAAGTGGGAAGGTACATTTGAAGCACATAAAAACCGTAGAGACGTTTGAATTTAAAGGTGACCTTCAGCTGATCCCACGCACCTAAATCAGAATCAATCAATTTTGAAAGTTGGACTTAGCAAGGGGCCGGCCGATCGATTGATCACCCCACGGATCGATTGATCACTCAGCCCCGGCCGATCGATTGATCACCCCACTGATCGATTGATCACTCAGCCGCTTCACCACTTTACCTGCGGTGTATTCGTTCATTTCAGTCTCCCAACGAACGCTGTAAAAGTGAAAATCCGGCAGCAAAAGCTCATCCGCTGGTGGCATTGTAACGGGCGCCCATTTGTGCCACATTAATCGAACCAAAAATTGGAAGTTGAACCAAAATATTGATTTAGCAAAAGAACGATGGAAGGAGAACCTCGGCAATATTGTACGAGTAAGATTCGAAGATGAGCACACATTCCTATGGCAAAACAGTTACAAAATGCGATCCAAGAGCAGTGTCAGAAAGCGAATCGATCGATCACTTGCTGATCCAGCGGGAAGCGCGACAATGTGAAAGTGCACGGGCCGCTGACGCGGACGCGGTAGTTGAGCCAAATGGTGCCGTTGGGGTAAATGACCAACAGAACGTTGTTGCTGGGTGAACGATGGATTTGTGTTTGCTTGCTGTTCACAAAGCACACATTTGGTGTCCACAGCTTGAAAATGGGAATATCTTTTTGTAAAGTATCGAACAACAAACTTTTTCTGCCACCGAACTGTCCAAAGAAAGGTTTGATTTGCATGAGAAGTTGGAATACGCCAGCCGAGGGTCCAGCCAAATCTGCGAGAACCAAGCATCGGCGATGAACGAGCCCGTGATCTCGGAGATGGCCGAAATGCCCTGTCAATCAGCCTTCATCATTCGGCTTTTCCTTACCAAGAAAAGTGTCCCTCCCCCTTGGACCTGGACGGTTAGCTCCACTTGGACGGCAACACTTTCGTTGGATGGCACTACAGTTTTGTCGTAGCCTTTCATTATATCTGTCAGCACACTTTTGCGATGCCTCGAATTGTGCACACAATTATCACTACGAAATTCCAGCAAATTTGAGGAAAAATTGGACGTCCAAATTTTTGATTGGACAAAGGGTAAGAAAAGAATGGACAATATAATGGCGAACAAAGCCGAAGTTGAACCAATGGCGCCAATCATCGGACTGAAAGTTGGCATTATTGCTAAAAGCGGCGGAAACAATGGCACAATGGCTGAACTGCAGGCCAATGACATTCGACAACAAATGGCAATGGCTAATTAGATTAGACTTGGAAAATCACAATGCAATTTAAATAGACTGCCAATAATTTGCCTATGAAATTGGGTGAACGAATTTGAGGGAGTGGGCGGAGGGGGGAGGTGAGGGGGGGAGGGGTTTCTAAGGGCAATGGTAGCATTAAATAAAGTGCCCAAAAAACCTCAAGGGTCAAAAAATGAAAAAATTACAGAAAGTGGAAATTTGAATGGCTTATTATCAGCGGGGAGGATTAACGCTTCAACGAGGTTGTTATCCAATTTTTATTTGATTTATTCGTTGTGTGGCGGGGGGATTTTAATCTTTATCCCCTCCCCCGCCACTCCAAATAAAATCGACAATGATAAGGGACACAAATAATGCGACATTGAAAAGTGATACATTCACATTTAACATCTTTATTGATAACAACAACACAATAATCTGACGAACAAATCTTTAAAAATTATTCAAAAATAAATTCGAAAAATAAACTGAGTTAAAAAGTAAGTGAATAAATGATGGCAAGCAAAGTTTTGGTTGAAAAGGGCGAACGGTGTGATGGAATGGAATTGCAGGGAGAGAGGGAGATCCTATGATAATAATGTGGGGGGGGGACAATTATGGCACAAGGGGAACAAGCAGAAAAGAAAATAGGCATTGGACAAAAAAATAAATGATGAACGGCCCAACGCCGGAAGGAAAACGAAACGGCGCCCAACCCACCCAACTCTCGCTACTCCCCCCCCCCATGAACCGCTTCTCCCCTCCCTCCCCTCAACCAACTCGCTTCTCCCCTACCCCCTTCCCACCTCCAACCAACTCGCTTCTCCCCTACCCCCTTCCCACCTCCAACCAACTCGCTTCTCCCCTACCCCCTTCCCACCTCCAACCAACTCGCTTCTTCTCCCCCATGACCTTGTCCCTACCTCCCCCAACCAATCGCTTCTCCCCTCCCCCCCCCC
>JAKKIK010002349.1:0-11634 GCA_024500135.1 Heterodera carotae
AAACCGAAACCGGCCGTTTCGGTTAACCGAAACCGAACCGATATCCGAAACCGACTGATTCGGTTAACCGAAACCGAACCGGTATCCGAAACCGACCGATTCGGTTAACCGAAACTGAACCAATAACCGAAACCGACCGTTTCGGTTAACCGAACCGAAACCGAATTTTCTCGGTTTTTCGGTTCCGTTCGGTTCGGTTCGGTTTCAAACCGACAACCCTAGTCAGGAATTGGGGGGGGGCGGGGAGGTCGGTGCGGGATACAAGGTTTTACAAACCCACATCCCCAAGACCAAAAATTCCCTACAAAAACTTTTACCTAATTTGTAAAATTGCTTTTTTTGGAGATCCAAAGCCAAGTACCCCCCTCCCGCCTCTCCATCTTGCACATTAAACAATCAATGGCAGAAAATTTTTTGTTTGCCTTTCACACTCAGCGCCGTTGGGGACGGACGGACAATCCCCCTTCACTGGACGCCGGCAGCAAAATCTAGGTCATGACGCACGCGAGTCAATGTTTGGCATATATGTCTTCACTAGGTATGTGCGTGGGGCGGGGGATTGGCATTTTTTATGGCTTACAAAATGTGCCAACAGCAAATTCATCAATCTATCTTTTATGTATGGGTTTCGCCGCCAAGGGTTGAGCAGGGCACCGGCAAAGATACCGGGACAGGTACCAACTTTGAGTTGAGCGGCACCGGCCGTTACCGGTACTAGCACCTGTGCCGTATCAAAAAACTCGGCACCGGTCAAACTATTCGGCACAGTACCGACTTTTTCAGTACAGGCAAGTATTTATACCGCTTGTCCCTTGCTCCATAATTCCCGGATTCCCGAGTCTCTTCCTCCGACATCCTAAATCCCCGATGTTTATGCCCCAGATATGTCCGACCATCGCTCTAATTCAATCAAATATGCTAATGTTAACCTTTTCTCGCATTTTTTTAAACCGATAAAAAAATGCCGAGTTTGACGCATAATAAATGTTCAACGGCAAAATCGTCCTTTTCTTACAAACAATGGCTGCAGCTGGAGCACTTGTTTTGTAAAAAGAAATACATTAACAGACGCGAAGCCGCTTCTTTGGCCCATCAAACAAAGCTTTCGAAGAAGCGTGTTAAGGTGGGAGAAGAAGCCGCAATTGGGGGTCTAACAATTGAAAAATTTATAAAAATTAAACTTACAAAAATCCAAACTAAAATATTTTTGTAGAAGTGGTTCCAAAATCGACGGCACAAATGGCGCCAAGAAATACCATCTTCTGATTGGTACGGATGGTATTTTTTCTTGGTATGTCTGTACACCGGCAAATGTCGGCCATGGATGAAATTAAGGTTCAGCGGAACCGGGAATAGTCCCGCCGGTGTTTTTGCCCGAGACTCGTCCCGGTCCCGTCTTTTCTACCGGGACTCCAGCAGACTAATCCCAATTTTCTGACCAGGACCAAAATGGTCCCAGTTTTTGTGAAAAATCCCGGTCCCGCTAAACCCTAATTGAAATACAAAAAAAAAAAAAACTAAATTTTAATTACCTACAATATTTAAAAGGATGCTCAACTTGATCCGGCTGCTGTTAAACTTTGCGAAAAGTGCGACCTGCCAATTCAGGATGAAGACAAAGAAGCTGATGAACAACAATTGATTCTTTAGGGGGGGGGGGTACAATTTTTGAATTTGTAAGACTAGTTTTTTTTGCCTTGAAAACCCGGCCAAAGATAATGTCGTCTTTTTAAACTGTAGGATAAACTTGTTATCTTGATTTTTTTGAAGCTTCTTTTAAACTATGTTAAAGTTAGACCCTGGCCCTAACACCCTGATCCGACTTCATCTGACATGGTCCCTGAAAGCTCCGGTAACCGATAGATACTCAATCTTTTGGGCCCCCGAACCAAGAAAATTAATTCGGTTTTGTTTAACCAAAACGGCCGGTTTCGTTTTGGTCAGTTCGGTTTCTAAGGATTTCTAAAAAATCGACAACCCTATTCATAACACTCATCCATCAACAGTTGTGGCATTGTATTGAGGTCATGGCGCACGCGAGTCGATGTTTTTGGTGCGGCCAGCAGAAAGATATTTGATGCCCCTTTTCATGCTTTTTTGGCATTTTTTGAATTTTTTCCTGAATTTGATTGAAAACTAGCAAAAGGCAGCCCTAAAGGAAATCAATAATAATCATAAATACTCGCAAGTAATATTTATGTTTCTTTTCATTTTAAAATATTATACGTCCAACTGAAACAATGCATTTTTATTGCCAGCCGAAAATCCATTCGAGCAAAAAGTGCATTTCGTGCCATTAACACTGCTCATAAATTCGTGTCCATTTTGCTCTTTTTTTTTTTACCAAAACCACTTACCTTCTCTAGTAGACCCCCCTTAGGGGGTTCTAATATAGAACATAACGTGTTTCAAGAAGCAGTCCGAATGTCAAAAGTTGAATTAGGTAGGTTATTTTTAATTTTATTGGAGGTTTTCGAGAAATTAAACTTTTTTTTTTAGCTAAATGAGAAGAATAACTTTTTTTTGTTGAACTTTATAGGCATAGTAGAATAATTAAGACGCCCCGGGGCGTCTATTAATGTAAATCAAACACACATTAAATTAAGAATGACTTTTATCCGCTTCCCATTTTTGTTGGCTAATTTGCTAATCGCATTTGAATTTGGCGCCTCCACCGAATATGAAAAATTGGTGAAACCATACAAGGAAGTCCAGGAAATGATCATGGACCTGCAGGATGAACCGTATATCATTGCTCAAGGTTTTTTAAAAGCCGGATACCTAAAAGCCACCCTCAAATGATATTTTTCGTCTTTTTTAACAGAAAATTTCGACACTCTCGAAGAAGCCACTGAACAACATTTACAAGCTTTGGAAACAAAATTGGGCGCTCTAGAAGAGAAAGTGAAATATTCAATATTAACATCAAACAATTGGAGAGAATATAATCAAATTGTTTATGCACTTAATAGCTGTAAAAAGATGCGTAAAGGTATTGATATACCGTAATTCCTAAATAAAGCCCCGGAGGCTCTATTTCTTACTCCTCCTCAAAAGGAGGCTTTATTTCGGGAAGGGGCATTATTTCAGGTGGAGGCTTTAATTTAGGAATTACGGCAAGCGGGCAGGCACTTAATCCCCCATATTTGGATGGATTATTGGCAAAAATTCGCGCAACAATTCGTGGATATATGCCATATTACAATGCGGCGGTGGTCAAGAAAGAATTGGGGAACATCAATGCTTATTCGAAAATTGATAACATGGAAAAGCTCACCAATTGGTTGGGTAACATGTTAGCGTTCATCAACAACAATAAAACGCATTGCGACACGGCACTATTTGAACGTGCAAACAAATCATTGTTGGCACTTAAAGATGGGGAGACCGTAAACGAAATTGTCGCAAAATTGGCATTAAATGTAACCTTTAACATTTTAAAAAATCAAGTCAAAGTTGCTTTGCTGGACTCATTTCCTTATATGGATAGCGCCAGTTTGATGGACTATTCTATTGTTTGGAAGCAAATCAAAAATGGCGTTGACAAAAAGCCGGATAACGAGGACAAGCAAGTACATAGACAGGAACAGATACAAAATGACTTTTCCCCCTGGGGTTGCGGTTTTTAATGTAAAAACTCATAAAACAGTTACAATTTCCGTATAGATATATGTCGAAAATAATGGTTACGCGCCCAGTGGGACTCAAACCCACGACCTCCACCCAATCCGTGGGCAGCTCTTCCAACTGAGCTACGGACGTACCTTTCAGCCTTTCCCCAAGTCCTTTATCCCATTATCTTCTTTTTTCAGGCATCACATAAACATAAGCGCGCAAAAAATAACCCATTTAGGAACTCCGTAAACAAATGCGTAAATGGGCTGAAGAGGTCCAGCCAAAAATACAAGAATTGATCAATATGATGGACGATCAAATTGGGCGACTTTTGACCCATTTTGATCAATTAATTGGAAAGGACAACAATATAAAGTATATTGACAAAACTGAATGGAATAAATTGATGCCCAAATATGTGGCACTTTATCAAACCGCTCTAATCACAATGCAAAATGTCGGCATGCAAATTGCTTTAATTGTTGACCTAGTGGACAGAATTGGCACTTTATTTGAGGAGAACAAATATGATTATTGCCAGCTACACGAGCTTTTTAATAGTTTACGCATATTCATTGTGTACGATGAAAAAAAGTCGAAAAACTTGCGGTGAATTTTAGCTAATTGTTGTACTAAAATTAAAACAAAAATTTTTTTAATTTTTTAGTCGTTATGTATTTGATCTGTAACAAACAAGACCAATTGAAGGACATATTGTGTGTACATCAAACAACAAGAAAAGAAGGGGTCTTTACATTGTGATTATTCACGGTCGGTTAATCGAACTAAACCCGAAAAAAAGCTTTTGGATCGGTTTACCGGTTTCAGTCTACAAAAAAATTGCACGCCTAAAAATAAGTTTTTCCGGAGAAAAAAAAAATTCTAAAGGAAATTTGGAACTTGTCGTAAGACATAAGGCCAAAGTATTTACATTTTTTCTTGGGTGAGGGTCGATTGAGTCCCCACGATTGAGTCCCACCGATTGAGTCCCACCGATTGAGTCCCGACACGATTGATCCCCACGATTGAGTCCCATAAGTGGGAGAAGGGCAAAACCCATAAATTTCAAATTTATCTCTATATTGGACAACAACTTAACATTTAACTAAAAGGTCGTTTCTATGTTAATTTAGGGCGCTGATTACAAAAAGTGAAACTTTATTTTTCCCAATTTTGAACCCCGGACCCAAATTCGAACAAAAGTCGCAAATTCAAACATTCATTAAAAATAGTTTAACAATAAAAAACTTCGCTCACTCGGGCGCCCCACTACTTGCTCCGTCTTCGCATGCTCCTTTTTGCGTGTAATTCTGTCACTACGTGTCTTTGGTTCGAATTCGGGCCCGGGATTCGATATAGGGAAAAACAAAGGTCATATTCGTAATCAGCGCCCTTAAATTACCCCTAGAAACGAACTCACCTGACCGAGTCCGTTGCCATTTTTTCAGAAAATTTTTTTTTGTAAGTGGTGCCCAAAATCGAAAAACCGAGACCGAGGGTCGACCAAAACCCGAAACGGAAAACCGGGCTAATCGAAAACCCGGACCCCCGGTTTAAAACCGACCTGGGAACGATATTTTCTCATTTTTTTATTTGCCGCGTTTTATCTGTTGCATGGATATTTTCAAAGAAATTACGGCACAATTTCAAATTTCATTGCTATTTTATGTACTTGTATCAGATAAAAATGATTTGGTCCGTCAAAATGTCCAATAAACCAAAAACTCAAAAAAGTAAAAAAAAACTTTAATTTAAAAAAAAAATGTACAACATAGGGTTTGAATCCTTTCCCAGTACGTATTACTACAATTACACAACCGTGGCCTTGAAGCGTTAATTTTGCGATTGAGAAAAGTTTTTAACCTAACAATAGAAAAACAGCAATTTTTGAAAATTGTACCAAGCCCCCGACCGCAGAAAAAGCCGACTGACCCAAAAAAAAATGAAAGCAAATCTTTTAATGTATGAATATGAATGGCTTCATTTCGCCCAAAATCCCTCCTTCTTTTTCTGTCACATCAATTGGGTTTTCAAGTATTACAAAACCACTGAAATTTAATAAATTTTATATTTTCTTACAACAATTAACACTAAATTGAGCTCAATCGGTTGAACCGTGCCATTTGCTTTTTTAACAATTGGCACAGACTCTCAAAGTATGCCATTAATTGTTTATAATTCTTGTCCACAAATAAAGTGCCAATGCTGTCCACTAGCGAATACATTTCAGCACTTTGCATGCCAACATTTTGCATTGTGCTTACAACAGTTTGACAAAATGCCACATATTTGGGCATCAAAATGGTCCATTCATCAGCTTCGTCCATCCAAATTAGCGTATCAAAATGGGACAAAAGTGTGCCCAATTGGTTGCTTATCATTTGCATCAATTTGTCCATCGTTGGCTGTTGCTTTTCGGCCCATTCAAGCATTTGTTGACGCAATTTCTTAATCCAAAACTTTTTTTCTTTGACAATTTATTTTTTTTCTCTATGTTAGAAATTGAAAATGTCCTTATTCGATGCTTTGTCCATATTTAAGCTATTTTGTCTTATTTTTGGGATTCCAAGTAAAATTCCAATTTTGAATGATAAATTTTTGAAAATGAATTTTAAACAAATTCTTCCCAATTATTCGCATAAATTTTCTCGACGACATCTATAGGCTCCGCCGCCTCATAGCCCGCTCAAAATTTATCTGATTGGAAAGTATTTCCTAATTCTTATCTGATTTTTTTTTGAAATTTTAAGAATATTTCTTGGAAGGTTGGAAAAAATTGACATTTAATTAGGAGAATTTCAAAAGTTGGCAATTTTATTTTTCACTAGTGATTGCCTTATTTCAAAAAAATTTCAAGGACACCCCTGCTGGTCTTACTGCTATGTCCCCGTCGTCGTCGTCATTTGGCATTTTGCCAGCGCTGTAATTGATTTCCTCCCACATTTCCGAACAGTTAACCAAACTTGTGCCATCAACATCAATATGAAGCGTTGTGCCGAACATAGCAATTTTGGCAACATCAGCAAATTCATTTTTCAAAATGTTAAACTGAGCATTTAGCACCAATTTTCGTACAATACGGACCAGCTTTTCCTTGACTAGCATCTCCCCATGGAGTGCCAAAATTTGTGCTTTTGCGCGTTCAAATGGCGCCGCGTCGCAACAATTGTTGGCGTTCTGTTTAATGAATGACAACAAAACGTCCAATTTTGTTCCAAGTTTTTCCACGTCATCAATTGGCCACTTTTTGGTTTTCAATTCTTTTTTAATCACCGCTGTATTGAAATTGTGCAAATATCCACGCATTGTTTGCAATATTTTTGCCAATAATCCATCCAAATATGCTTGATCAACTGCTTGTCGTCCGCTTATATCCACCCGCTTTCGCAACTGTTTACAGTAATTTTGTACATGAATTATCGGCTCGTATGCATTGCTGCAACTCATTGTTGCTTGCAATTGGTTTTTTAATCCTTCCAATTTTGATTCCAAATTTAGTAAATGTTCTTCACTGATTCCGAGAGTGCCGAAATTTTCTGTTTCAAAAAAAGGACATTTCAGGGCATTTAGGCCAGAGGTCGCATTGGTACTATTAATAAGAAATGAATGCGGATTTGGAGAGTCCAAATCTTACAAATTTTAAATTAAGAAACGTACTGATTTGAGTCAAATGTACTTATTTTTGTCTAATTTTTTGGATTATAAGGAAATTTCTGATTTTGAAGGGCTTTTTTTTTGAAATAAAAATGGGTTTTTGAAGCGAATTTAAAAACAAAATCTTAACAAGATTCACTAAAATTAGGTAGAAAACCTTGAGCGATGATCGGTTCATTCTCCACCAGATCAGTGACCATGGCCTGGATTTCCTGGTACGGTTTCACCCATTTTACCGATCGGATCCCAAAAGTGGCGTCTCGCATCAACTTGGCGACAATTTCCTTCACTTTTGCATTGTTAAACATCATTTCTGTAATGCTTTTGCCCGATTGGAGTGCCGAAATTGAATGAATTGCGTGTTTAAATGGCTCCACGGCACAAAATGTTTTTGGGCCAGAGGCAATGAATTTCAACATTTTTTGAATCCATTTGTTAAGTCTTTTCACATTAAGCATTGTCCAGTGTCGTCCGTTCAACATCGACTCCAATTGGTGTTCTACCACAATTGTGTTGAATTGGTGCCCAAAATTGCGCATTCGAATGCGTATTTGTGCCAGTGGGTTAATAAGAAGATTTTGACTGTTTTTTGTGCCATTTTCATTGTCATGGTTTGTGCCATCTTTATCGTTATGATACCACTGCGGTTGAGTAAATGATTGCACTTGCCATATTTGTTCAATGAATTCACCCAACGATTCGCCTCCGAGTGACAAGGAATTCACTTTCGTTTTTAAACCATCCAATTTTGAGTCAAAACTACGTAAATGTTCTGCACCGATTCCTTGAGGGTCGAAATTTTCTGCGAAATTTTCTGTAAAAAAAGGTGACGAAAACTCATTGAGAGGGGGGGGGGGAGGGAATTTATCCGCCGGCCATTTAAAACCTTGAGCGATGATCGGCTGCGCCTCCAATTCAGTGATCATTTCGCGGATTTCCTCGTATGGTTTCACCCATTCTTCGAATTTGGTGGAAGCGCCTAATGCAAATGCCATGAGCAAAATGACCAAAAGGTACAATAACTGGCAACGACCAAATTTCATTGTTTTCTTAATTTAAATTTTTTTTAAATATTTATTTTGGGCTTAAATTATTGGTTTTAAGCCGCGGTTCTCAGTTCGGCTTTGCAATAATACCAGGTTAACAGAGAAATCTGAATTGGATTGAATTCTTCAATTTGGCCTAAATTTCCAGTGAGAAAAATTTTTTTCAATAATTCAGCTGCCCGTATATAATTTATCGGCAAAAAATAATGGTTAAAAAGAATGCAAGATGAAAATTTTTGGTCGCAAAATTGATCAAAATTCGGTTAATGAATCCTGATATTCATAAAAAAAAAAAATGCCAAGCCGCCTATGGCTCCATCAATCCCTAAATTGATGCACATTGTTGTGAGAAAAGATCTGTATATGGGGATAATCGAAGAGAGATTTCTGGGTCGTTTCGTAAATCCACCACTTTTGCAAGTCTTTGGACAGTGACTGACTATAACTTTTTTATTACCCAATCAATTTCTATAAACTTGGTATCTTTAGAAAGCTTGCAAAGTTAAGAGTTAATGATGTAAGTGTTCCATTCGTTTTTTTTTTGTTGAATAAATTTTCGATTAATTTGGCATTAAAATTTCAATATCCTTAAAATATTATTTTTACAATAATTAACAGTTTTTTTAGCACTTTTATTAATATTGACTAACAAATAAGGTGTGAGTTTTGGGAAAACCAGGGTAGGGATTCCCGGTCCTGGAACAGAAAAACAAGCCAAAAACCGGGAAACACTTGTGTTAAAGCCGGGACGGTCCCAAATAAAAAAACTCGGATGGCAGATTTATAGCACCCAATAGAGGGTGAGCCTTTATTATAAGAAGTTTATTCTAAAAAAAAATTTAAAAAAAATTTATTCATTTTTATTGGGCTCTCTTTATTGTGAAAAATCAAATTGATGCAACTGAGACATGGCACTCGTCTGGGTCTAGGCAAGGCAATTTCTCGACTGGAATTCATGGCACAGCAATGCCCCTCACTTTTTCTCGAGTTGGAATTAATGCACTTTTTCCACGAGAGCATTTTCAGTTGGCAAATGAATATATCCATTTATTGTTTAAGTTAAATATGCTATTATTGTATAGCAAATATTCAATTTTTTGCGCCAGTAAGCCAATTTTATTAGACGTAAATTTCATTTTTTTTCTTTTTAGGTAAGATATATTAGTGCGGTAATTCTCGGCGGCGCCTTTCGGCACCGCCAGCAGGTCAAGCCCATATAAATTTGTGCATAAACTCGGGTGTTGAATTCTGAGTTTTTGCGAAAAAATTCTCGAAACACTTACCTAGTGACGATTTTTATATGAACGAATTTTTTAAATTAAGAAAATTTGGAAACTGCAAAACAAAGGCACTCATCCAGGAGGGGGGTGGGCGGTACAGGAGGTACGTACTAGGGCTGCTCGGTACCAGAAATTTCCCGGTACCCGCAACTCGGTCTCGGTTCCGGTATTCGACCCCGGTACTCTGTCTCTGTTCCTGTATTCGACCCCGGTACTCGGTTCCGGTATCGGTACCCAAAAAACCCGGTACTTTTACCGACTCGGTACTCGGTACTTTCAGTAAAAACGTCAAAAAACCGCTAAAAAATTTGCTCTTATCCTCAATCTCCAACTCAATTTGCTGGCTCGCCTGCGAATTCATCGCTTTTTCGCTTCATTATATTCATTTCCGACACTATTTTGGGAGGGGGTGCGACGGTGCCAATAGGCGCCGCCGGGAAAAATTTTGAAAAAAATAGTGACAGTCTAAGGCAAAAAAGAAAATTTTTTATTCAAATAAATGAATAGAAAAAGTAAACCCGGAAAAATCAGGCAGAAAAAAAACCTTGCAAATGTCCGGTTTCCAGCTAAAATCACATCCCCGTTCAGAACTATTAAAAAAATAAAAATAAAAACGTAGAAAAAATAACTGTATTTATAAATTAAAAAGAAACTAAAACTTTTTATACTAAAGAGAGGTTAGATCCCAAGCCCTTTTATATCGAAAAACAGAACTAACCACTCGGCCACCATTACATTAAAGGGGTCTAAATAATAAAATATTAATAATTAAATCATTTTTCCATTTTCCAATCGTTTCGATAATTAATTTATTTTGAAAATATTAAGGGGAATAAATTACAACTATTGATTCCTGATCAAAACCCCCAGCATTAGGGGTGTAGAAAAGTACCGAGTAGTCAGTACCAAGAACCCGGTACTCGGTTCCGGTACCGGTACCCAAAAAACCCGGTACTTTTACCGACTCGGTATCGGTACTACCGAGCAGCCCTAGTACGTACCCTTCCCGCCCCACCCCCCCCCCCCCGCACCCAAGACCCACCAAGGAAAAATAGCGGGTTTCCCCTGGTGCTAGGTCGTTTCTTAAAAACCGCCACTTTTTGCAAGTTTTTGGGTTATAACTGACTATAACTTTTTTAATACTCAACCAATTTGTATGAATTTGGTAACCTTAAAAGCTCTATGTATTTAGAAACAAAACTTAAGCAGAAGTTAAGCGACGAATCCACTTTAAAAAAAGTTACGCTTAAACATATGACTTTTTTGCAGTTTAAAACCCGTAACTTTTTTTAGAGAGTAGATTAATCGCTTAGCTTCTGCTTAAGCATTGTTTCTAAACACATATATGGCGGATTTACGAAACGCCCACAGTGGCGGATTTTAAGAAACGACCCAGCACGGTTTCCCCTCAATGCTCCCAGATAAAATTTTTTTGCCCCCCCCCCGCCCAGATCCAAATCTTGGATACGTCCCTGATAAAGCCCACACTCTCGCCTTTGCAAACAAATCTCGCTTTTTTGGGGGACTCTCGCAAAATTCTCACTCTTGTTTTACTCGCCTATCGCAAACTCTCGCTTGTGCTTTTGTTGGTGGACAACTCCAATCCCTGGCATATAACTGCCAGCACTGATCAAATGAAATTCACAATTCACAAAAGTGTTAAATTTGGCAACTTAAACTATCAGTTAAATCAAAAACCAATCGATAAATACATATGTATAGCATCTCCAAATTGTGGCTGAAAGCAAAAAGAGAAAGGCCCAGCTGATCAGATCAACGGAAAAATTAAAAAAAACGAAAGGATTTTTCCAAAATAATAGTATGAATGACATCATTGCACCACGACATCTTCCTTTTTTGTTCTGCTGGATGATGCACACGCACACACATCAATTAGTGTTTTTTTTTCAACCAATTCAAACGCACTAAAATTTAAATTTGCTTCTTTTTTTTAATTTTTAATACTAAAATAATGCTGCTAAATTCACCGCGAAACGTCAATCTTTTTTTTTTGTTTCACATTCAGTTCGCGTAGCTTT
>JAKKIK010002350.1:0-11633 GCA_024500135.1 Heterodera carotae
ACGGTATAATTACTTGGCCTTTGCTCTCTGTTAAAAGATTTTATGGATCAATTAATAAAATTTTAACAAATTTTTATGGGGTGTCGTAAGCATATGACCATGACTGTATTGTCACATAAAAATAATTTTATCGATCTATTTACTATTAAAATTATAATTTTAGTATTTTTGTTGGTTATTTGCATATTGGCGGATTTATAAAACGCGACTGGCGGATTTATAAAACGCGACTGGGTGGCGGTTTTTATAAAACGCGCAAGCACCTTGAAAAAGTAGCGAGTGTAGAGAATATAATTCTTCTCACAACTTTATAATAAACCAATTGAAAAGTTGAAGAAATTAAAGAAAAATTAATTTATCACATATAAATGCTAAGTTCTAATGATTATTCAAATCCCGGAAAAAATAGTTGAAACTTATCCAGTCAAGATAACCAAATGTCAAATTTAATTGATACAACACATTAACTTGATTGAATTTAAAAAAACAAATTAAAAATAAGAGTGAGACATTTTACGGATTATGCAAGAAAGAATTTTATATAAAGTCATTAAAAATCATGCAAATAATAATTCAAATCATTTCAAGGACATCACGCTGAACAGAAATATCAAAAAAAAAAAAGTTAAGAATGATTAATATAAAACCAAAACTTGATTTATTAACCTCAAGAAAATATAAAAAAACCGAGATAGAAAAAATTAGTTTAAAAAATTTGAGTTAGACAATACAGAATTTGCAAAGAAGCACCCGATTTGATAAACAATAATTCATTTAAAATAATGGCAACATCCATGAATAAAGAAAAAGAAGGGAATTTAATTGACAATAACTGTTAAACAATGAAAAATAAAATAAAGCATATTGTGGTAAAAAGCCAAACCGGTAAAAGATTCTATTTGTAAAATAAAAACTTTTTAAATTTAAGTTAATGTGGAAATTAATTTTAAAAAAGTAGAGAGATAGAATTAAATTAAATCATAGAAAGGTTTGTTTCAGAGAATCAAACAACCACCAAAATAATGAAAAGCAAACGACAGAATCTTATGGACCAATATTTTTTTCAAAATAATTTTATCAAGCTAACTAACTTCACGAATACGACGTAATTAAATATTGCTTAAATTTTTATAATAACTCTTTTTGAGACTAAATAAATTTAAAAATGTATCAAATGTATTTATGAAAGAAATAATTCTATGAAAAACGCCACAGAGAAAGTTAAAAAGATTATATCCGAACAAATTATCTCACTTTTATCAAATTTTTCATTTCATATTTGCTTAGTATTATTTTTGATATAATGCGTTATAATGTTTAATGTGAGCAAAATTTTAAAAAAAATCTTTTTCGTCATAAAAATAAAATTTATGTCAAAATATTTAAATCGACGACATAAAAAACTCGTTTAAAGCAATAGATTGAAAGTCGTTAAAATCAATTTTATTTATTGGACTTCAGAACTTCCGTAAATCTTGATGAGACACGTGCGCATTCGATAACTTTTGAGGAACATATTCGAGAAATTAATTAAAATTATTATATTTAATTAATATAAGGAAAAAAATATCGGAATGCCCGGTTTTTTCCTTGAAATGTTTTGTATTCTTTTACAAATAATAAATGATTTATTGGCAAAAAACCAAGAGGAAAAGTTATTAAACATTAAAATAGCAGGATTATTTTCGATAAATATGAACAAATAGACTTCAAATGGCATTGGTGATCGTTGTTCTCTCATATGTCATTTTTTGCGACTTGATAAATTTTTTTCGTCAAATATTAGCTCGAATTACTCATCTACTCGTTAATTTCTTTTGTCTTCACTAGTTAACTTCAAATAAACAAACAAAAATGTACCAAAAAAAAATCAAATAATCTTAAATTTATTTATAAATTTTCTGGATGAAATGCATATAATTTCTCAATTTAATCTGGAGATGCTTAAGTTGACAAAATTATACATTAACTAATTATGAGGAGCAATTTTTGATTTTTTTGTCGCAGCTTTTCTATAAAATTTATATTTATTTTACTATATTTATAATCAAAATTCAATTGTTGTATCAGATGCATATCAGCATTTATAGTTAAATAAAATACATTTTAGAATTATAAAAGACTAATGTCAAAATAATAATTGCAATTAAAATGCTAACGCCTTCCGTTGACATAGACTTTAACATCAATGACATCATGTTGTTTGTTCATCTGCCGCCTAAATTAAAATATCTCGCACAAATTATTAATAGTAATAAAAGCTCAACTCTCACTGCAGTCACCAAATATAACGAGTTCACTATGAGTCATATTTAATGAAAACGCAAAATTATAAATGTGGCGGTAAAAATCATAAACTCTTTGTCGTTATAAATTGTCATTTAATAATAAATTTAAACTTAGTCAAAAGATTTGTTTATATAAGTTTGATGCGATACAAAACCAGAAGGTAATAATTTTGCCCAGATTTTGATTTGGAAAAGATTACTCGAGACAAGATTATTTAATAAAAGATAATCATTTGAAAATAAAAAAGTGCTAATACTAAATAATTTATTTTAAATTATTTTTAATTAAAATTTCAATGATTAGATTTAAGCAAAAGTAATGTAAATATCTTATAATAAGGTGGATTACTATATATTTATAAAAAGTCTTTCGTCTCTATATTAATGAAATTTTTTCTGCCATATATCTCAAAATAAAATATTGAATCAAATTAAACAATGCAAAACAATAAAATTGGGCAAAGGGCTTAAAATGCCAAAAGAAAAAACTTTAAATAAAATAATGCTTTTTCACTCGATGAATGAAATTATCTGTGACAAGGTCCAAAATTCTGAACTTACTTATAATTATTCAATAAAAAAGAAATTACATGTGATAGATAATGCCAGTAAAAAATTTTTATAAAAAAGTTATTCAATAAAAAAGAAATTACATGTGATAGATAATGCCAGTAAAAAATTTTTATAAAAAAGTTATTCAATAAAAACAAAATAACTAATAATTGCTAATTGACAAGTTATGTTAAAGAGGACTAAAAATTCATTTAGAAGAATGCAAAAATCAAAAATGAATTGAAATGCTACAAAACACATCGATTTAATTTTCCAAACCTCTGATTTCAGTACACATGCAACAGAAGTATTGTTCAGAGCGAATTTCCGGGGATTTTGGAGTAACTTGTCAAGAATTAATCAAACTTTATGGCGAAGATATAAACTATCCGCAAATAAACAATCGATAGAAATCAAGTTTCTTAGTTATTTAAGAAAAAACTGGGAGAGAATATCAATAAATTTAAACAACAAACGATTATTATTAATTATTTGGCAAGTTAAAAACCAAAAATGATTCATGGTAAGCGAAAAGTCACGATTAGATGATTGTTTTTTAAATTCCATCAATTGCAAAGTAAATTGTTAAAATATATGCGACAATTTTTTTCTCCTTTTCCAGTTCTGCTTTGTTCCAGAGTGGTCTCCGAGGCGGTCGCTAATTTGTAATCTCTGCTTACTCCATGGTTAGTAAATTGTCACTAAGATTATTAGGTTATGTTGTGTGTACTATATTTGTTTTTAATCACTGATTTGCATAGTGTGAGATTGTTAATCAGTTACTTCGGCGTTTTTTCTTGGTATTATTATTATTAAAAGTATAAAATTTTTAAATTACAACGCTATCTGTATGAGTTTATCTTAGATAAATTGTTTGGGTTTTATTATTTATTTGAATTTAAAAAGATCATAGATTTTATTTTTTTTTCGCAAGACATGTTAACTTATAATAAAAGAATTAACATTGCGGAAGTTTGAGTTGTAATCAAATAACAAAACGAATATTTTTATTATTTTTTTACTCAAGCTCTTCTGCCATGCATTTACTTCGCGTTGATCTGCAAATACAATAAGATATTAAAGAAGTTAAAGGAGAATTTTCATTTTAATTTAGAATTTTTTAAGCAAAGTTAACATTAGAGTCTGAAATCGTCAAAGTAATTGCTGTGCCAAAATCATTTTTTCACATTGATATATTTTTGAACAATTTATAAATTTGATTTTATTATTAGTGGCAAAGGACTTCATTTTCTCTGCAATTAAATAACCAATGATTATTTTGTTTATGCAACAATACTCTACCTTTAAATATTTTTATACTTCAAGTCTGTTTAATTTATTGTTTTTTTTTTGCCTCACATTATCTATATATTATGGGAAAAGAATATCAATTTTTACAAGGTAACACATGAAGAATAATTTTTTATAAGTATATATTATTATCTATTAGAATAAGTTGACAGACTAAGTATATTCAGTGCTAGCCAATTTTATCCACCGACTTTTTTTCTTCTTAAAAAAAACTAAAAAGATAGCTTTATTAAAACTTTGATGCACCTTTAAAATAATTACATTGAAAGAATGTAATATATTTTCTTGAAAATTGAGAATATTTTGGTCTAGATTAGCATACATTATTAACTTTTTGCTTTTCATATGTATATGTAATTTTAATTTTTCAATCCATCAGTATGTATTTAAATGCTTTACTTTCTACAATAAAATGTGCTTTGTTGTAATTTAATGTTAGTTTTATTTCAAACAAATTTTTTAGGATTTTTAGGGATTTAAAAGTTTTGAATGTCTCATTTTTAATAATACTGTCTAACTATGCAGTCTTTTATTAGATTTCTTATTTCTTTTTTCTATAATTTTTGAAGGATTTATGAATTTCTAAAAATATATGGGCTAAACTTCATAGGTCAACTTCGAATATTAGTTTTTTAAACCCGAAATCCATCAACAAGCATATTAAGTCTGCCGTAATCCATAATTAAAATTAATTGTTTGAATCTTTTTTATTTTCAATTTGTTACTGCTTTAAGCTTTATATGGAAATTTAAGCATTAACAATAATTTTACTCGTGCAACATTTTATTTTATTTTTTTGTACTTAAAAAAAAATTATATCATTTTTTGGCTTATCTTCTCAAGTTCTTGTTCTAAATGAGCTTTGTCATAGAGTATTATAGATTTCCGGCGCGGCGCGACGCGATTCGTTTTTTGTTTTTAAGCACTGATTTGCATAGTGTGAAATTGTTAATCAGTTACTTCGGCGTTTTTTTAAGGTGTTTCCTTGATTAAGATGTTTATGTTAAGAGATCATTAAGTTAATTTATTAATATTTTTATCAGCTTTTTGGATACCGGATGGAGATCATTAATAATATACATGATATTAAACAATCTTTAGACTAAAAATTTTAATCAAAAACGGGTATTGTATACAATACTTAAATTCGAACAAACAAAATCAAGAAATTGCATATGTAAGTTTTGGCAAGTTCGTGAAATTAAAATGTTTACCATTAATTGGACTGCAAAACGTGAAAAAATGTCTCTAAAGCAAAAAAAAAGTCGTGCCGCAGTGTGAAAAGAAACCAAAAACATGCCATTAGTTGTAGGTATACAACAAAATAGTTTATTACCGAATTCAGAAGGGAAAAAGGAATAAAACAATCATAAATTCAATATTGAAAATTAAAAAAGTAAGTAAAATACAATTTTATATAATAAGGATTATGTAATTTTAAAATAAATAACATTCGTAAAAAAATAATGCATTTCAAAATTATATTCAAAGCTTTTCTTAAAATAACCAAAGCTCTGATAAAAAATCTATAAACAATTTTCTTAATGAAGATGTGAATGGCATTTGTTGCTTATAAAAACTTAAGTCAATAATAAAAAATAAACTATAAAACATGCGCCTCCAAACAACCATAAAAAGACCGCAGAATATCCAGGAAACAAATTGGTAAAAAGAATAAGCAATATAAGTTTTCCATTACGATGTCACCAAACAATTGCTGGCAAATGTAATAATTCGTTAAAAAGGCAAAATAGCAGTTATTTTCTTTTAAGGATTTTCTAATTTTTAAAAGAAAAAATAAATAAAAATGTTTAGGTAATGGCAAATTTTGTATGATCCCGAAGATAAAATGCATTTGATATAATTTATAGTTTTAACAAACCTTTAATTTTTTTTCATATATAAAGCCAGATAACAGTGACTATGGGCGGATGAGCGCATTTTACACACTGCGCATGGAGGATCAACGACGCCGCGAACATCAATATCGGAGCAGTTTAACGCGGGCTTTGCAACATAAATTTTCAAAATTAAATCATAAATTGACTGCAAATCCATTTACAAAAACTTACAATAAATAAAATTTAGTTCATTATTTATTTAAAGTTTTTTCAAACACTTTAGAGAAAAAAGCAGAACCCATCATTGAGCTTTGAAAAAGTGGTACGAAAATATTACATTTTAGAAGTAAGTATTAAATTTTATTAAAATTAACTTTTAAATCAATCAGTTTAATAGTCCTCACTTTGGCTCATTCCTATGACAAAAATAAAGCATTTAAAAGATTTATATTTTCATCAGAAGTTACATTAAAGGGAAAACCCAAATAAAGAAAATTTAATAATGAAAATTGGTGAAATAATTAAAAACAATAAAAAGAATGCAATTAAAACATATATATTATCGAAATACAATGATATATCAACTTACTTAACAAAATAATTTATTACTCCTTAATAAGCAATTTGAATAATTATAGCTTCTATTATGGCTGAATAAAAAAATTTATTTAAAAACAAGGCATTGAAAATAAATCAATAGTTGTTAAAAATAAATAATTTCAATCAAGCTGACCGACCATCAATTTTTAAAAATTATTGCTTTTGTTACGTATGAATAAATTATCGCTGAAGAAAGCACGCATCTGCAAATTTCGGATAAAATTACGAAGATTAACAATAATTTTAACACGGAATAAGCACGGAAGCAACAATGAAATTGTTTGAAAAGGCAAGAAAAATTTAATAATTTAATTAGTCGAAAAAGATATAATAAAAATATATTTTTAATAATTGAAAAAATGGTTTTATTTAGCATCGTTCGACAGACTGTCATTTCGCACAGGACATTAGAAAATTTAATTAAATTGAAAAGAAAGTATAAAAACATTAATTATCAGTCAAAACTATAATTTGAAAAAATCACAACCTAAATTGGAAGGAAATAAAAATAGAATGTACAGAGATCTCCCGCCAAACGAACCTTGACAATACAAGAGAACTGATACATACCTATTAAAAAAAGGCAAATAGATTAAAATTTTGAAAATATCTTCAACAAACGGAAAGAAATGTCATCCAGCAAAATTCATGATCATCATACACTTCAAAAAGGATGTCGCGGAAAACAACGTTAAATATTTGAAAAATAGCAAATTTAAATTCTTTAAAATTTATTTTGAAAAAACAAAAAAAGAATAACAAAAGAAAAAATACAAACAAAAATAAAATTTTAATAAACAATTTATTCAATGTGAAGAAATTTTGAGAATATGTCAGCGGCGCTTCATGTACCCAGATACAGATTATTCTTCATGAACATGCCAAAATGGCCAAAATGTCTATATCGACTCGATTTCCCACGAATGTTGAAATTTTTTATGCGCACACCTCTTTCGACAATTACAATCCGAAATTAGACTCGTTGAGATAAGAGAAAACATCAGGATAAATCAGTATGAGTAAAATAAAAACAATGCATGAATTTAAATAAAAAATCATTGGTAATTAAAAATGTTTTTATTGAAAATAAAATCACCGTCAACTAATTATGTGATTTGCAACCATTTTAAACTAAATAATATTGAAGGCAACCGCCGCTTTTATTTATTGAAATAAATTATAATCAATTATTAGGTGATTAGCAACAATTTAATTCTAAATACATACAACAAAAAAGGAACAAATATACCGATTTAATTACACAATTTATTTATTTTATTTTCTTCATTAACATACTGATATAACGTTGTAAAAGGATGAGAATTGCGTCGAGGCTTACAAATCTGTTCAAGAAATTAAATTAAAAATTGGGTTTAAAAAGGAAATTTGGCCATGTGTTTTTTGTTGAGATATTTCAAAAATTTTGGGGTGGGCGTAAATTGGAGGGTGGGCGTCAAATAGAGGGGGGGGCGTCTATTTTTCGATCCCCCTCGAGGGTGGGCGTCAATTAGAAGGGTGGGCGTCAAATGGAGGGGGGGCGTCTAATAGAGGAAATACGGTAAAAGTTGTTGATATTTTAAAAATAAATATACAATGTTAACAATATTATCGCTTTTAAATCTTTGTAAAATAATTAATTGTTTGTCACCCAATTCTACATTATCAATTTGCTTAGACGGAATTGGAGGCATAATCTACCTTTATTATTAAATATACAGTTTTAATGAAAATTTATAGACATAATCCAATTTTAACGTACCGGAAAATTTGATCGCTCAACTTCAAAGCTTAACATATCGATGCCGTTGCCATGAATCAAAGTTTTTTTAAGAGGGTCGAAGTCAAGAGAAAATTAAAAAATGAAGATGGGAACAATTCGAATCACTGAGTGCTATACATGGAGAGTGAAGCGCAGTTATTTTTTAAATAATTTACATATAATGAAAAACAACATAAATGAATGATTCATCAATGGCCGCACTTTTAAAAATTGAAATACATACATAAAATAAATGAGAATAAATTTTTAATGTAGGGAAACTAAAAGACGAATGTAAAAATTGGAAGAAAAGAAAATATCATAAAAGAATCTTCATATTTTATTTCACCCACAGTATTATAATCATTTTGCAGATATGTACAACAAATATAACAGTCATTTCATAAATAAAGAACCTTATGCTAAAAGGAAAATTATAATAATAAAAAAAACTAAAATGATAAACTTCTCTAATTATTTTCATTTTCGCTGAAAAATAAATTATTAACTTTTCACCATCACTTCCAACTCACCTTTTTAAAATTTATTGACAAAACTTCGTATTTTTCTATGTTGTTAAATTGCTGCGTATTTGGCTCTATTGCACTTTATGAGTCCAATCGACCTTTATGAGTCCAATCAGAGTTTATGAGTCCAATAAATTGACACCAATCGTTAATTGAAAGAACATTTAGATAAAAAATCACAAATTTAGATTGGGTATTAGAATCTGATTTCCTTAAGAATATTTTGAAAAATTTTCGAATTCAATGGAACCGGTGAAACATATACTGGTAAAGATAAGTAGGTAACATGTTTGCTCAAAAAGAAGCCCAACTTTTTTCTTCGCATATAAACATAAATGTCAATTCTTTATAAAAAAAATTGATTGGATTAGACTCATAAAAAAAACAGTTTGGTCTCATAAATTCTGATTTTACTCATAAAAATCGAATGGACTCATAAGTACAATAGAGCCGTGTTTTCGAGAGTTTTTCGTGCCACTCAAAGTTATAAATAAAATTGCCGATTATTGTATAACAAAAAATTTACTAGAGATTTAAATAAAAACTAAACTACAAAAAAAATATTCCAATATTGTCTGGATTTTACACAATTACATACGGTAAAAACAAACAACAACTCTATTGACGACTTTTTTCCTAAAATATCAATTTAACGAGACTTTTTTTTTTTAATTTTGGAAAAATGCAAAACAAAAAGGGGTCAAATGCATGTGCGAAGGCACGGGTAACAAAATCACATCTTGAAAAATGGTGGACGACATGAATGAACCAAAAAAATTGTATGAAATTTAGCAACACGCATCATGAGTCGTTGGCAAACTACTTGACTTAGCTTAATCATTAAAAAAAAAATTGAAAGCGGTAATAAAAATAAACGCTTTTTCTAAATTTATATGAAAATAAAACCTCTATATTGTCAAAGTTGGAAACGCCATCGAAAAAACTTTAAAAATTAAAATGGATCTAAAATTGAATTCATTAACCAAATGTCTAGTTCAATTAAATGTGTTGAATGGAAAATAATTTGTTATACGATTGCACGAGGATCTGCAATTCCAAGGTGTAAAAAATATTTCACAACTGCATAACCTTTCAATTAGATTATAAAAATGCCAATTTAAGGCAATAATTAAACTTGCGAATTAAAAACGTTATTATGCAATTAAAATATAGATACATTATAAATATCCTATATATAATTGGAGAATTTCTGTTTGTTCGGCTTTGTTTTCAGTTTGAATTTTGTGTGGCGTTTTGAATGAGAAAAGAGTGTATGTGAAAGAATGATGCAAAGAAAGAGCGTGTAAAAGAAGAGAGAGTAAAAGAAAAAAAGGAAGAAATATTATGAGAGATAGAGAAATAGAGACAGAAGGGAAGATTTTTTCCTGTTAGACGCGTGCGAAGGGAGGGAACAATTCCACGCGGGGACGCGTGCGTGCGTGTCTGCGCTTGGTGTGGGGGGGTAGACATAGATGAAGAGAGGGAGTAAATGGAAAGAAAGGAAGGAAGAGAGCAATGGGAGGGAGAAATTCTGTTGACAAAATGAGCGCGGGATGGGTGGCAAGAAAAAGCGTTCAAAAAGAAGAGAGCGGAGACGACGAGAGCGACAGAGAGTGCACACATTAATAAGAAGAAAAGCTGAAGAAGATGCAGAAAAGGGCACTAATGTTTTCGCACAGAATAAAATATAACACTGCGCTCCAGTGGTCGGATCTTACTCACTCCCTGTACCGAGGTACTTGGAATTACGTGGTGCATAATCTGTGTAGCACAGAATAAATTTTGGATCACCTGTTTGAGCAAATTTGGTAATGAAAGAAAGTAATTATGAGTGTTTGGGTACGAAATTTTTGAATTGAATTTTAATTGAAATAAATGAATCAAACTGTTTCAATTTCAGAGATTAAAAATAAAAAAAGTAAATTTTGGGTATTGGAGGGTGCGGCGGTGTCGATAGGCGCCGCCAGGAAGATTTTTGGGTACTTGTGGGTTATGTGTCAACAGAAAAAAAGAATTTAATTTTGTAAAAAAAAATAGTTCTAGGGGTATTTTGGGCCGCAGAATCCGAATATGAGCTCCATTCTAACAAATTCCGAACCCCGGACCCGAATTCGAACAAATTTTGAACTTTTGAAATTTTGATTTTCAAGCCGTTGTTCTTCTTCATGCTGTTTGGTTTTGGACAGCTATTTCTGCGAGTTTTTGTGGCGCCAAGCCTGCAAGCGCAGAGGTGTTGATGAATTCGAAGAGATTTTACAAAATATCGTAGATTATATGCCGCCAAATTGACATTCTTTTCATATCATTGCTGATACAATTAGGAATTAAATTAAATTGAAAATCAAAATTTCAAAAGTTCTAAATTTGTTCGAATTCGGGTTTGGGGTTCGGAATTTATTAGAATGGAGCTCATATTCGGATTCTGCGACCCAAAATACCCTTAGAACTAATTTTTTTTACAAAATTAAATTCTTTTTTTTTTGTTGACACATAACCCACAAGTACCGATTTTTGAAAAATAGTGATATTTTAAGGCAAAAATTGAAAATTTTGTTAAAAATTGACGGAATGTTTAACAAAATTCAATTGAAATGACCAAACATAGAAAACCCGGCAAAATAAGGCAAAAACCCCCAAAACCGGGCAATTCAAAAACCGGAGCAAAAACCGGGCGCGGACCCCCAAAACCGGGCAAATGCCCGGTTTCAGGGTAAATCGCACCCCTGAAGAAGAGAGTAATACAGAAAGGAGAAAG
>JAKKIK010002351.1:0-11628 GCA_024500135.1 Heterodera carotae
GGTTGTTTGGGTCATGATCAATTTTCTCGATGAAAAAGAGAGTTATCGGGTCAGTTTTTGAGTATTTGTTAGTGCATTTATTGACGTTTCTTTTATCGTAAATTTAAATATTTTTTTTTCGACTTAAGGGATTGGAATTAGTGTACCGAACGAAATGGTGTTGGAAGCGGTGTGCGAAAGGGACGCATTGGCAAACATTCCAATCTTCGGCTGGATGCTTGGTAAAGACGGAGTCCGCATGGGCTCAGCATACGCACTTGCGAACTGCATGCCGGAATGCAATTGGGGCAAGTGCTGGCCTGAACCTGGAAAAGGAGTCTCAATGTGCTGTACCGCGGGGTACAAATTCGTTTGCTGCGAGGAGGCGAGTGTGTTCGCTAGTAGGGTTCAACGAACCGGGACTTTTCACCAAAACCGGGACCGGGCCCTTTCGGGTCTGGAAAAGACGAACCGGGACCCAAATCAATTTAAAAAAGGAGGGTTTCGAAACCACATTTGACATACCAGTGAAACATACAGAATAAAACCACTTGGTCTTTTAACCTTTGACCTGGTCCATTGATTGAAAACCAATTCCAATAAACTTTTCAGCCTCCAGAGGTAAATTAAGTGGCGTTTTTATATTTTACCCAAATTTGCTCCAAAGCCGCTGTCCGAACAAAAACAATGGGAAGAGGATTGCAAAAAAGAGGCGGAAACCTGTGAATGCGATGATGGCCGTTGGTTCAGTTGCATCCCTAAGCCGGGTACTCCTGGCACCCGATGTTGTGACGCTGGGTATGAACTGAGATGTTGCGAAAAGGTTTGAAGCAAAGCCTTAATTCACCTAAAAATGTAAAATAAATTTAAATTAATTTTTTTAGCCGCCAATCCCACCAACGGTAAATTTTTTATGGGATTTTCATTTTGGTTTATTCGTTTCCCTCACAGCCGTCCTCCCTTCAAACTCAACATGACGAGGAATGCCGTCGATCGGAGAAGGAATGTCAGTGCGGTTTTTCCGCTTGCATCCCAAACCCAGGCAAAAGTGCAAGTCCATGTTGTGCGGCTGACTATGAGTTTACGTGTTGCGCAACGGTAAGTACTCAAAAAATAAGCCCCCCCCCCCCAAAAAAATTGCCGTCCCCCTCCAACTACCACCCACTCTTTTCTCGTTCCGCCGAATTAGAGGACAAACTTTAGATATTTTCGGAAAATTAAAAAAACGATAGGAACCGTGGGAGCGCCGAATAAAAATTTGAACAATTTTGATAAGAAATAAGCAAAAAACATTTGTGTCAAATAATTACAAATTTTTATATAATACTGAATTTTTACTTTCTCGCTAGTGCAACACTGCTCTTTTGTTAGAAACCAATAATAGTAGATAAAGTTTTCTCATTAAATTTACCAAACTTTTGCACCAAGCCAATGCCAATGCAATTTCTACAAATGCAAGAATGCAACAAAACGGCCAAAAAATGTGAATGCGGATGGTACAACTGCATCCCAAAATTTGGAACACCGGCAACGAAATGTTGTGCTGAGAACTATCAGTTCTCATGTTGCACAAATGTAATTTTAAATACCATGAAATTTTTTTAAAAACCTAATAATAAATGAAGTAAAATTTATTTTATTGTTTAGCTTCCTCCAACGACAACGGTATAAATGTTTTGGATTTTCTTATTTTACTAAGCCCTTCCTCAAAAGCCATCCCCCATTCAAATTGAACAAATGGCTGAGTGCAAAAAGGCCGCTGAAAAAAAGTGTGTCGAGTGCGGCGGGTGGTACAACTGCATCCCAAAAGTTGGACAAGCGGCTACACAATGCTGTTCTGCGGACCATGAATTCACATGCTGCACCAATGTAATGTTTGGCACTGAGAATTTGTTTGCTGCTGATCATTTAGAGTTTGAGCTGAACAGGGATTCCGGGTTTTGCAAAAAAAAATCCAGTCCGGGTCCTGCTGCTTTTTTAAATGATTTTTCGGGAAAATTAACCAGTTTGGTAATATTGAGAAAATGTCAAATTTGGTGTCCTATCATAGTTACAAAAAAAAGTATTATGAAAAGATAATGAATAATACAATAATAATATAGCTGACGACAACGACGACACCAATTACAACGACTACGACGGTATAAATATTTTATTCTTCTCTAAATATTTAATTTTAATAGTCGAGCTTTAGTTATTGTGAATTTCAAAGTTCCATTTCCTTTAAAAAGGCTTTTTTTTAATTAAATTTTAATTATATTATATTAAAATATTTTGAGGGTGGCTTTATTTCAGGGGGCCTTATTCAGAAGGAGAGTTGAGTATTTTAAGAATTTCCAAAGGGGATTTATTTCAAGAAGGGCTCTTACTCAGGGGTTGTGGCGACTTTATGTTCAATTTTCTTGAAACTAAAAATGAACCATAATTTAAATTTAAGCAAATGACTAAACTTTTTTCGTTTAATTTGCTTACACTTTAAGCCAGCGCCAAGACAAATCAGTGAGATCGAAAATTGTGAGCAAGCTGAAAAAAAGTGCAAACATCGCACAGCCAAATGCATTGGAAAAATTGGGCATCCTGCTCAAACATGTTGTGCAGCCAACTTCAAATACACGTGTAGTGAGGTGAGATCTATGTACCGCATTTTCTCTAATAGCCCCCCCCCCCCTCCTCAATTTGCCGCCCCCCACCCCACCAAGGGGGTATTGAAAAATAGTCGCCCGGGCGGCTATTAGAAAAAATACGGTAGTTGGTTATTATTAGTGAGAAGTAAACGCAAACAATTTTCCAATAGATAATTTGTATCAATAATTGGTCTTATTATTGGTATTGGTCATTGACGGTTTCGGTTTTTCTTTGATTTCACCAATCAATAGCGGAATTTTAGGTACTGGTCATTATAGGGCGATAATTGGGCCTACAACAATAATGGATCGAATTTATTTGTTTTGTTTTTTTTTGCGTTTTCTATACTTAGGTCATCTTTTTTTCTTAGATAAGATTTTTGAAAAGTGCAAATTTAAATGCCATTTTGTATTATATGGTGTAAGAATCAGTGCCACTTGCTAGGTTTTTATTCTTGAAATACAAAATGTCATAAATTTGCACGCCCAATGCTGACTTTTTTTTTAGTATTAGCTGCCTTAGCTAAGTATCCTAAATTCTAGAAAAGATAGCCCTCGAAAACTCAGAAAATAAGCGATATATAATCCCGAATGTTAGATTTAAAAAGTGAAAAATCAGAGAGCTTTACTTTATACCAATTATGATAACCTGTTTAATTAATAACATTTTTTTTCTTTTAAGCCTTCTTTTGAGTGGTCATTAAAAAATCCGGTATGTGATTTACCCATGTCTTATGGTAAAGCGATACTGTTAATTTATTCAGTATGAGATGTTGGAGGATGCCCTCACAAAGGAACAGTGCCGAGCAGACAAGCTGAAGACCGACTTTTGCCAGTGTTTTGGAGATTATTCTTCGCTAAATCAATTAAACCAAATTGCATACATGAACAAAGACGAATCCGCAGCTCCGTATCGAATTGTCGGAGTATGCTGTGAACCAAAAAACTTAAGCCGAAATGAGAATGAACGTTGCGAGTGCTGCCGAACGGTCTGTTGTTTAAACAAAAATGAAGCCAAATTCTATTTTCAATCTAAATGACAAATTAATTAATTATAAAATTTTAGGATCTCTCCATGATTAAGCTTCCCAAGGTAACAAGAAACAAATGCATGACTAAACCGGAAAAAACACTTAAAACTTAAGCCGAAATCTCTTAATCCGTGATCCCAACCAAATGGGTTTACATAAATATGTACATGATTTTTTTTTGAAACATGACACTATACTATCGTTTTTTGTGCCGTATTGTTATTAAATATAACAAAAATTAATTGCTATTTAGCTAATCCCAATCAGCGACACGGACGTGTGCCAAAAGATGATTGAGGAGAATGATGGCTGTAATTGCGGACATATCCAAAAAAAATTCCCAAAAATGCTGCCACATTCATGTGTGCCAGAAAATGGCTGGCCCCAAAGCGAATGCTGCGAAGAAGGCACCCGCCTTGAATGTTGCGCATTCTCGGAAAAGGTTAAGGTTTAGGCGATTCGAAAGAATAGTGCATAAATGTAAGTTTTAGGATCTTTTATCGCAAGATCCGAAGGTACTCTTTTTGATTTTTTAAATCAATAAATAATTTATTAGGCAACCGACGCACCCACATACGCTTTGAATACGGTTGAGTTTTTGGATAAGTAATAAATATAATAAATAACATTTAAATGTTGATATGTAAATTATTAATTTCGATTCTTATATCTTCTTTTTGTATTATACATAATCAATAAATTTATATATTTTTAGCCGTCTTTGGCTGACAAGCGCATCAAAAACTGTAAAACGCCGGACAAATTAAATGGAATTTACAGATGGCTCTGTAAAAAACGGTATTTGGTGAGTTTTTTTTTTTTTTTTGCTTTTTTTTTGATTTTGCTAAAGAAGTACAAAATACCAAATAAATTTATTAAGGTTGCCCGCTATACCCGCAAGGTACCTATGTTAATATTTGGGTCTATACGCTAAATGGACCGAGAATGCAAAAAATCTAGCTTATTTTTTTGCCTCAAAAATGTCAATGAAATAGACACCAATCGAAAAGTCTCGATTATAACCTCAATATATCAAGTACAAGCTTAAGATTGAATTCTTATCAAAAACCATATGCCCAAAAAGAATTAAATTGGCCAATTTGAATTTTTCGTTTTTTGGTCAAATTAATTTAAACTTTGTCCAATCAATTGTTTTTGTTTAAAGATAGATTCAGCCCCTTAAAATATTCATTTGTTCATCTTGCACCGAATTTATAGTTTCTCGACATTCGGACCAGTAGTCTATACGGTATTTCCTATATTTGAAAGCCTTCCTCCGTTTGAAGATCCTCCTAGACGAGAATTGAAAAATAAAAGGCAAGGCCCCCCAGAAGTTTGAAATTTTTATTACTAAATTAACTGAAAAATCCAAACTAGATCTCACAGGCACTCTACTTAAAACTGGTTCGATTTTGTTTTCGTGATCAGCGTGTTAAACTATGCTGGAAATGTATTTTTCACTTATTTATGGGCAAAAAAATGTCAAATTTGTTTCAGGATTTCGAATTTAAACAAGAAAGGGTTTATTGGATTTAGAATCAAAACTGAACATTTGACCATGTGGGTCTTTGCCGCTGTTGGCAATGGCCACAGAGTTAAAGAAAAAACCCCAAACTCTAACCTCAAAAACACCCTGTCTGTGAGGTAAGATTTCTGGTTAAAGAATTTTTTTGGTCGGAAAGGTCCCCTCCATTTGAAGACCCCACCTAGACGAGGATGAAAAATAGAAGGCCTGGGCCTTCAAATAGAGTAAATGCGGTAATATGAAAGCGATTCTGTCTTCCAATCCAAAGAACTAATTTGTCAAATATTAAATTTCTATTGCAATTTAATATGATCAGAATGAGTTGCCCGAGGAAAAACCGGTTTTGGATGCCTGTCGCGCCAAAGCAAAGGCTTGTCAATGTGGCTATGCAAGCTGCGTCTTGACCGGCAAGATGAAGACTGATGAAATCGACATTTGCTGCGATGGAGGACAATACGAATTTAGATGTTGTCATAACGTAAGTGGAACTCACAATAATATGGAATTCTTACTAATATTTTTAGGTAATTTTTCAAATAAATTAATGTTTTCGTAATATTTAGCTATCTTTGGCGACGAATGTGCGAAAGACCAGGGTAGTTTGATTAATTTATAAATTTTATAGAAATTTAAAGTTGAATTAAAAATACTCATAACGATTTTTGGTGTCAATTAGGGCTTTTCGATACTCTAGATACCGAGTACCAGGTCGAATACCGACCGATACAGTGATTTGAAGGCTTTGTTTGGAAGATTTTGTTTATAGAAAATCTTGGTGAATTAAATAAGTTGACGGTCAAAAAAGAGCCGCTACTCTCCATTTGACACCCACCCCTCAGTTACCGCCTCCCTAGAGGGGGTATTGAAAAATAGACGCCATGAGTGGCTGGCTATTAGAGAATAAGCATGGTGTTAGCCTAAATTAACATGTTGAACTCGAAAGAAGTGTAGAGAGAGGGGCCTAATTATGTACAAATTATTTAAAACATTATTTGGAGGGAGTGAATCTGATTTTTGTTTTCAATTTATTCCAAAATGCGTTGCTAAAACTTACGACAACAAATTTCTTTCCCAAAAGGGATGGTCCGAAGGAATGTGCCATGACAAGGAGGAAATCAAGCGGGTCTGCGGCGCCGGCATGACATACAAATGCTTCTACAGTGAAGGCTTTGCCCAAACTGTTTGCTGCCCCCGAGACTATAAGTTCAAATGCCTTCACATCGGCAAGGTAGTGTGTCCTTTTTAATGTGCTGTAACCCGAAAATAGGTGGAGGGTAGTGGTGCGATAAAAGTGAAAAAACCCGAAACCGAAATTTAGACCCGAAATCCAAAACCAGATCCGAACCGAGAAAATCAAATCGGAGTCTGTAGGACTAACCACTAAGCCAAGGAATCATGCAAGCAAAGTTTCACAAAAAAAATTAATTGCTTGCTGCACCTGAAATTCAAATATTAAATTGTTAACCTATTTTGAATAAAAATTTAATGATTTTTCAAAAAAGTATTCCCTTAAAGGAAATTGCTGAAGGAAAGTGCCATGATAAAGAGGAAATAAAGCAAGTCTGCGGCACGGATACATACGAATGCATTCCCAGTGAAGGATTTGCCGAAAGCATATGTTGTCCAAAAGATTTCAAATTTAAATGCCTTCGCCTTGGCAAGGTGATGTATTTATTATTGTAAAATTAGAACAAAGTTGACACTCATCATTGTAAATTTTAAGAGACCAACAACCTACGCGACGACTATGACTACCTCAGTGGAGCTAACAACCGAGCCGATCACGACAAAATCAGTGGAACCAACAACCAAGACAGTGAAGACAACAGTGAAGACAACAATGAAGACAACAATCACACCAATTGTAACAACATCTGTGAAGCAAACAATTGCACCAGTTGTGACAACATCAGTACAGACAACAACCGACCAAACGCATACTGTTGGAATCGCAGAAAAATTACGGAATGCACCTATGTTGTTCTGTTGGCTTTACAAAGCCTGCGAATTGTATAAATTTTGATTAATTTATTATTATTATTATTATTATTCTGTTTTTTTCAGCGAGAATCGCCAAACCGCAAAATTCGCCAGCCGATATCAAATCCGGTCTGACAACTGCACGGCGGTGCTTGAACGAATCCAACAGCTGCCAGCCCAAAGTGATCGGAACCTCAGCGATGAGTTTTTTGCGCAACTGGGAGTTGCGATTAATATCACCGAATATATCCCGCCGAATTAATAAGCTAAAAGTCGAACATTGATCGTACTAATCGGTGGTGGGATTCGCCATAATTAATATTAGAAAAAAAATTGCTTTTTTGCTGGATAACTCGTTACTTTAGGGTGAGTGACTGTTTGCAAAATACGAATAACAGTTGTCCAGGACATGTTTTTACGAATGCGAGAGTCCCACCTTTGGCCGATTTTCTAATTTTTGTTTTATGTTTATTCAAAAAATATTTTTTTTTATATATTATGTAATATAATTTATTATTTTTATTTTTCATCTTTTTATAATTATTCCTTATTCGTTAGTATATTAGTATTGTATATCTTTTTTTATCATTGTCGTTTAATTCGCTTTTATTTAATTATATCATTTTTTTACACATTTTTAATGACATCTAAAAACTATCCATAATTAAAATTATTAATTTTCTCTCTCTTATGTTCGTTCATATTTAAATGTTTTTTTCTTGCGTTTGAATTAATACATTTCTGTACTGCATTGTTATTTTTTATGTAGACTTTGCATTTTTTTCTTTTGTATTTTCTAATCTTTATTTTTAATCAAACACAATAATAATTTGTTTATATAATTAAGTGCCTAATAAAAATATTCAAAAGTTCGCAAGATTCATGGTATTTCTTGGTTGATACAGATTAATTAGGTCACAAAAATTTCACTTTTAATTGCCGCACAGGTAATGAATCGAAATTAGGGTTACACCAAGGGTGAGTGGTATCAAAAATTCCCAAACATGTAATTTTGATGAGTGCGAAATAATTCAGAGCATTGTGAGATTAGCGTTGGAGGACGACATGAAAATTAAATTAAAAAAAAAACATATCTTTTTTTCCTGTCTTTGATAACGCAAGCGTTTTACTAAAATATTTTGTAGAAACAAAAATTGTGCATTTATAAATAAATTTTTGTAATTTTCCAGCCACCCCGACCCCACCTGCGATAAATTTGTCGCCTCTAACCCACGACATTTTTTATGGATCGCCGTACGAACTTAGACGAATTAAGGTCAGGGTTGCGATATGTTCTGATTTATCAGATTTGTCTGATTTCAGCCTATTGTTCTTATTTTGTTCTTATTTTTGGGAATTCGAGGAAAAACTCCGATTTTGAATGATAATTTCGTAAATAATTTTTTTTGAAGCGATTTATACGCAAAATCTTAACATGATTCACTTAAATATTCAAAAAAATTTTTCCCGGCGGTGCATAAAGCACCGCCGGATCAATTCCTCTTGACGATTTCTGCTTTTTGGTCTTATTTTGTGTCTTATTTTTGTGACACCAAAGAATTCAATTTTTGCTTTCGAAAATGAAAATAAGACGTGAAAAAAGGACAAAATCCTGTTAACAAATTTACCTAATTTTTGCAAATTTTTTCCCGGCGGCGCCTATCCGCACCGCCTCCTCTCCCCACCCAAAGAAATTGATTTTTTGTTTTAAGTCCGATGCTCAAAATGATCATATGTAATCTAAAATATGGCATTTTATACTCATTTACCTGATTAAATTGATACACTATTGCTAGATAACCATTTTTAGGCAATGTTCTGATTTTGGAGCCCAAATCTGATTTTTTGGACTGGATGTTCTGATTTTGAAAATTTCCAGATCGCATCCCTGATTGAGGTGTCTCAGGACGCGAAACTCAAAGTGTATCGAAAACTCGACCAAACCTTAATATTCATTAGCTTCGAAACGTTTTGTATTTTTGTGTAAAGAATACCAAAACTCATTAATCAATGTCCGTTCATTTGTTCTGATTCGACATGACTAATTAATTCCCAACCGCCAATAGCACAAATCTGTAGCCATATCTTTGACAATCAATCCGTGGTCCACCGCCTGAGGGCCCCATCATCGGGAATTCCCTCGCGATATGATCACAGAAATCCCACCAATTTATTTAAATTGGTTTGTTATTTTAATTTGTTTTGGTTGAACCAATCACTCATTAGCATTTTTATTTGTTTTTTGTCGTGAATCACATACAAAATGTCCGCCCGTCCATACATACTCCAATTCACTTTTTTTCAATGGGCGATTAAATTATTTACAACATTTGAACGAATAAAACTCCTCTCGAATTGAAGCGCCTCTCGAGATAAACCCCCTCCTCCTCCCCTGAAATTAAAGCGTACCTAGAAGACAGATTCGGGATTTCTATTTAAGCAAATAAGTACATTTAAAGCAGACAATAAGAAGTCTAATCGGAGACTTTTTTTGAAAAACATTTGAAGATTTATTTAAAATAATAGTTCGTCTTCAATCACTTAAAATCTTTTTGCAGGTAAAACTTTTTGTAAATATTTCCATCATGCTTGTGAATTTGTTAGTAACATGTTTCTCATCAGCGCCAAGAATTTTAGCGCTGCTAAGTCCTTCACTTTTTCGGCTAGCCGATTTCAAACCTAGCTGTAATTCATTTTCAGCTACAACATATACACTATGTTGCACCTGATTGCAAAAATTTTAAAGGATTTAGAGTTTATATATTTTAGGCATCAGATACGAATAGATATACACAAAAATTTCAGTTTCAATGAAGCTTCTAATGCATTTTCATAAAAATACATTCAAAAATACAAATTATTTAAAATTCAAAAGTAAAAATTTTATTATTCAGATGTTTTTTAATAATATTTCTTCATCGTTTTTGCTTAAAAATTTTATTATTCAGATGTTTTTTAATAAATATTTCTTCATCGTTTTTGCATTTTTTGTCACTTATCTTCTGTTATTGTCATTGTTCAGTTGTGCCGATGCCAAGTACACTAAACTTTCAAATTAAATGATTCAATAATTGATCAATTTATTGGACCAATTAGTTAATATTTTAATCACCTAGGCAATTCTAGTGCATCGATCTCTATTTATATATGCTTATTTAAGAAAAATGAGCTTGGAATTGTCAAAGTTTGATCCGAAGACAATAAAAATTGAGTTTCATAAAAATTGTTCAAGGTTTTTTCGTTGATGAATTTTTATTTAAATTGAGTCCCATAATTAATTAATCGTCCATTAAGCATTTTGTTGTGCTATCAGAGCGCATTGTTTGGCCAAAACGCAAATTCGACATGGAAAATTGGAAGGCGATTTCGTGTTGACAAAATATTTGCCGGGAGGAAGAACAATGCCATCAATACCGTCGATGAATGTGGCAAAAGTGCCAGAAAAATTCAAATTTCCATCAAAGACGCACAAATCATTGTTGCAAATGAAAGCTACAACATCACGAAGAAGTACTTTACTAATATTATTTATTAACTTGTTTGTTCAATTAGCTTTTGATTGTTCGCAATTTCGAAGGCTTTAGAACGGGGGACGTAATGGATACAAATTTTAATGTCAATTTCTGACATTTCTGTCGGGTCAGATATTCGTGCCGGTCTCTCTGTCTACCCGATAGCTCGAAAAGCGCCATCCATATGCGGCAGGGATAGAACAAGGATTCCAATTCCTGGATCTTTTTGGATCCAAATTCCGCGTTTTTTTTGGAAATTCCGGGCAAATCTGGAATTTTTATAGTGCCACGGGTTCTAAATTTACTCAAAATATTGAAAATTTAAGTGATTTTGAATTGATTAAATTATCTTAAAATTTCAATAAATTTCAGTAACATTTCTTCACCAGTATTAATTGTTGAATTCAAATTATACAAAAGTTATGACAAAATATTGTTTGTCAATTCTGGTAAGCAGCAACAAACATTTTTTTATTTGTAAAAATTTATGTCACATATAAATTTTAGTTGCGCTGAATTCGTCGAATTTTGGCAAGGAATTTTTCGCGCACTCAATGCTTGGCGCCTTTTTGGAAGATTATGCCGGAATTTGGTTATTGCCAATGGACCTTTTTCACAAAATTGGTCCCCAAAAATCAAACACCAAAATAACTTTGTCAATGCCGGACAAATGTGAATCAAAGCTGATCAATGAGCCACACAAATGCAGCACATTTGAGTACATGAATGGGCAGCTTCGTGACGCCAAACAAATGCACATCAACCCGATGGTATGTGAAGCCACGGGCGGGTGGTCATGGATTAATTCAAATTTAGAAAAATTCCTGACTATCGCAATTTACCTTCCTAATCCTTAAATTTCTCAATTTTTTCTCACTTTTAAAATTTGTCGTTTTATCTCTCTTTTATTAAAATTAATGGGGTTGCTTTATTAGAGAGAGAGGGGGGGGGGGGGGGGGAGTGACAGTGTTTTTTTA